>JBBPDI010000020.1:18307976-18350841 GCA_037974545.1 Cucumis variabilis
TTTGTTCTTCAGGATGTGACCCTTGAACAGATTGATCATCATCAATGCCATTTGGACTAGATATTACTGATGCTTCTACTATTTATTTTTATTTCTATGATTTTTTAATGTTATGAACCTTTGGGTTATATGGTAATTGGGTTTAATTAAACATTTCATTTCTTTAATGGTTTTATTAGGGATCTCTATTTAGTTGTTTTTAATTTTTTTATTTAATTAACATTTGTTTTTCACCTTAGATGGTCTTCATTTTTATTTTTTAATAAAATGATCTAAACTTTGCATGAGTTTGGTTTTAAAAATATTATTTTTATTTAAGCAATGACCTTAAGTTAAGTTTAAAAGGTGGGTCACATTCATATCTCTGCTCCAAAACTTGAGACTTATGAATTTTCTTCTTTGTCTTTCCTTATGGATGGCATTTTTCAAACACTCATTATGGTGGTGGGTAACATCTAACATGATTTTTTTTCTATCATTCATTTTCTTCTCCCCTTTCTTTTTTTTTTCTTTTATTATTTCTGGGTTTAAGCAAGAGTAACCTATGTTTTTTCGATTACTAGTTAGTATATGTTGTGTGAACAATGGTCTTATTGGATCACTACTTAAGAGTATCTGATTGTTTTGACTGTTAAGTGTACCCTCAAATTCACTTTTATGATTGATGTGTGCTCCTGACCACTAAACTGTTATGGCACATACGTATACCATGCTTCATAGAAAATTAACAAGTACACCTAGTGGGCTCGATCGTTTGGGGCTCCCTTATTCGATATTTTTATATACTCATCATTTTAATGTTTATTTTTCAGGTAAAGGTAAAGGAAAGTTAACGAGTGACAGAAGAACCCATGATCGTGCCATTAGGACTACATATGATCGATGCTTCCGCTATTTTTTTTTATTTCAATGATTTAGAACATTATGAACTATCAAGTAGTTAGTATCTATTTTGAGCATATGTTTTGTTTTTTGATTTGTTAGGGGAGCCTAATTGTAACGAACCAACTCTTTATACTAAGCTGAGGTCATATTTAAAAGATCAATAGCAAAAGACACTTTCTTGAAAAGGGAAAACTAAAAAAATTCTTTATAAAATTAAATTTTAATAAATGGTCAAAGACATAAAATCGACAAAACCAATAAAAATGATTTGAAAGTATGCCTCGCGGGTACTAACAATTTTTTAAAATAAAATAACTTAAATAAATATTTCTAAAAACAAAACGATGAAAATCTAATACATAAAAGCAGAAGCATAACTATGTCCCCATATGGCGTGTCACGAATCCTTCCTGTCGCTCAACAACTTTCCTCTATCTTTACCTTTGCCTGAAATGTTAAACATAGAAAGGGTGAGTATAAACATATACTCAGTAAGGGACCCACTACTAGTCCTGCTAGGTGTCTATTAACTTCCTGTTAGGATTCCTTAAGGAAGTACCCCATAACTATCGTGCTCCCAAACACACCCTATCTAGCGATCCCGTCGAATCACTCATAAAAGTTAACCACATAGGTATAAGTAACACGGTTATAAAATAGGTGGTGATCCTGAGGGACACCCATATGGATACAACCCTAACAGACAAAGTTAATAGAACCCTACAGTCCATAGCATGTAATGTATTATTAACATCCTAAAATGGCATGATTAATCATAACGTCCTTATCATGTCATTAACATACCATGTATCATAACATATCAGTCATCTCATTCATAATATATCTCAGTCGTATCATATCTCAGTCATAACGCATCGATCTACGTTAGTCATAACATATTAGGTTATAGTCATAACTAATCATCTCTATCAGTCGTATTATTCATTTTGGCTCCATCAATGCAGAATAGAAAACACATGCAAACTTTTTAATTTGAATTCAAATGTCCAATAGTAGAATCTCTTACCTCGAGATTAGCTAAAAAAAAATATTCTTATTTGACAGCCAAAGATTTTCCAATGAATAAGTCCTAAACAGTAAGGGAAAATCCATAACTTAATTAATAAAATTAATCAACTAAAGACCCAAAATTTCTTTCAAATCAACTAACCCCAAGTTGAGGTTGAAACCTATTCAAGCTTGCTTAATTCCTCCAATTGAACCAATTGATCCTAAATTTCAAGATTAAATCCAAATTAATTTAATTAGAGTAAAAAAAAAGAACAACAATTGATGGGTAAATTCAAAACCATCAAAACTTACCCCCAAATGGCTCAAAAGATACCAAATATGCAGCTTGGCTTAAAGAAGGGATGTGGCTCGATTAGAAAGGCAAGTGACTAAAAAACAGCCAGATGAAGGGACTTGGCTCACGAAGGAGAAGGCGGCTCGGACCAAAGGTGGTGGCTTGTGAAAGGAAAGATGGGTCGAACGATGGAGACAATGGATTAGGTACTTATAACGCGCAGAAACGTTCATTATTATAACTCTTTTTATTAGAATAATGAGATCAAAACGCATAAGAAGATGACTAGAACCTATAAATTGTGTTGTAAATACATAAGTATTTAGATATATAACTTACATAAGAATCATAAGTATTTAGAAATATAAATTAAATAAGCAAAGCTTCAAAAGTAAAACTTTAGATAGTTGAGTAATAAGAGATGATAAGAGTTACAGTTGAGGAGAGAAACAGACTTATAGAGTACCCATGATTTTTCACCCAATGCCAAGTCTAATGTAAATATAAAAAAAAAAAAAACATTCTTTTGCCAAATAAAAGGATTTGAAGCGCTTCAAAAATTCTAGCCATTTATTAAGTTGAAAATAAGATTTACTATGGGAAATGAAGAAGAGTATTTTGAGTATTAAACTTGCTGTATTCTGAAGTGAGAAATACTTTCATAGCAAGTACGCGACGAGAGCCAACCTTGAATAACAAATAAAACTTGCTTGTATTTTGAGAAGTATAGAAATGCAAAAAGAGAAGGTGAATCTTTAAGGAGGAATGGTGCTTAAGGGCAAGCATAAAATGGAGCGATGCTTGAGGACAAGCATTATTCTAAATTTGGAGGTGTGATAATGTGCAGAAACATTAGTTATTATAGCCCCTTTTATGAGAATAATGAGATCAAAATGCATAAAAAGATGATTAGAACGTGTAATTTGTTTTGTAAACACATAAGTATTTAGAAATATAACTTACATAAGCATCATGCATGTTTTACGCGATTATCATGTTTAAATGCAGGATAAGTGGACAAGAAGAAAGGAGCAAATCGAAAAGGACACCTCGCGCACAGGTCACGTGATAGGAACTCACTTGGCGACTAACACCTCCAGACGAGGAACCATGTCACTAAAAGGATAAAAGCTCTATGACAGCGAAAGATTCTACAGGACCATTCCTCAAATTTAATTTGGAAATCCAAAAATACCCATAAATTGGCAAAAATTTAGAATCAAAATTCTAAATAAAAAACTAAGCATGCTTTTTATTTAAAAGATATAAAGAACTTACTTTTGTTGATGTTTGTGAATCTCCAAACCACCAAATTGGGACATCACCCATCAAAGATCTTTCTATCCTCTAGGATGACATTGGTTTGTGGGAACCAATTGGGATGAGAAAAAATTTAGTGGTATTTAAGATAAATTGCAGAGCAAAAGATTTTTTTTTTTTTTATCAATTCATCTAAAAAAAACTGTTTTTTTCTAGATATTTATAACTTCTTTCCTTCTTAGAATAGGAAAAGGAGTAGGAGAGAATCATGTGATTCTATTATCAAATTTACTAATTAATTTAACAATTAATCAATTAGTTAATAATTAATTAAATCATGTTTAATTAATATTTCATTCAAATCTTATTTGAATGAATATCCTTCCAATATTTTATAGATTTATATTAATATAATTAATTAAATCATATTTAATTAATATTTAATTCAAATCTTATTTGAATGAGTGTCTCTATAATATCTTATAGATTTAATTAAATCAAATTTAATTAATTAGATCTAAACTATTAATTAATTCTCTAATTAATTAATAGCTAAATTAAATATCTTATATTTAACTTAAATTAAGTTTGAATCATATTCAAATATAAGTTTATCTCATAATCAATAATTTTAAGATGAATCCAATTCACATTAAATTAATATTTGAACTCATTCAAATATTTTATCTCCCATAAATTAATTTTGAATCATATCCAAAATTAAAGTTATATAATAAAGTTTGATAAATTTTATATTATACTGTATCACTATACATTAAACTAATTCCCAAAGTGAATTTGAACATTTCAAATTACAACCAATATGAATAAATCTCATTACCTTTACGAGCTAGGAAGGGGACCTAATAGACCTATAGATCAGAAGTTACAACGACCTGAGATTAATTAGTCAAACTCATTAACCACATTAATCAATATTCGTTAACTGTGTGTACACTCCACTAAAGACTCACAACTGAACTCTTCTCACTTTAGATATATTTTTGTGTCCACAGATATACACCAATAACAGTAAGTTAGTCCTTCACGAGTGTTCATAACATCAGTTGGGTCAATTTATCGTTTTACCCCTTGGTTACCTCTAATCCTTAAACATTAGTGCTCCTCTAATGAACAACCTTCTTACCAATAAACAGAAACCTCTCTTCTGCCATAGAAAGGGTAGGGCTCTTTTGTTCAAGACCTGGAGACACCATTTAAGAGAACACTCATCTACTTACCCAAAAGTAGAAAAGGAGTGAATTCCATCTTGTGTAACTATGTTCTCAGCTCTTCACTCGGTCTTGTCCTCAAAATGATAAGCTTATTGAGTCTGTGATCTGCCCACTCTCACCCGTACAAATCAAATGACAATCCCTCGCGAACAGGAGTTCATAATACACTCAAGATTTAGACTAAGTTACCCAGGTCATCCTAGTAAAATATAAACCTAACTAGTTAACGGAGTTATATCTAGTGGTTACTATTTGGCAGTCTGGCCTTATGCAAACTCACTGCATAAGATATCTCACTTGCATGTTAACTACACAAACGTGTTGGATCACTGCATTTGTATCAAATACAAAGTGAGCGTATCCATAGTGTTGCCAGGATAAGGTACCCAACCTTATCCCTATACTATAGACCCTTTAAGCTGATCTCGAACATTAATCTTTATATGTCTCTACATATTGTTCAAGACTCATTAAACAACTTAAGATGTTAGTTTATTGGATTTGGGTTATTAAGACAAAACTAATATTATAACTAATAACAATTAATACAATAATAGTATTTTATTAATAACGGTCAATTGATTATATTTACAATCTATGAGTCTTAAGACATAAATCCCAATAAACTCCTACTTGGACTTAAACTCTAGTCCCCTTGGGATATGCATAATAAAGTAATCCTCTAACATTGGAAATGGTAAAATGTACAAGTATACTACATAAAACATATACAATAAACTAGGACATCCTCATATCCATTACACATCTCTCACTTGTCCTGAATTACCTAATGTACATATCTTGTAGACCTAAACTTTCTAAATGACCCTCGAACACTTTAGCCGTGAGAGTCTTAGTAAATGGATCAACAATGTTGTGCTCTGAAGCGATCTTTGCAACAATCATATCACCTCTTTACACAATCTCCCGTATAAGATGATACTTCCTTTCTATGTGTTTTCCTCGTTTTTGGCTACGAGGCTCCTTAGAATTGGCTACTGCTCCACTGTTATCACAATATAAGGTGATGGGCATGTTCATGTTTGGAACGACTTCCAAATCATGCAAAAACTTCCTGATCCAAACTACTTCTTTTGCTGCTTCACAAGCAGCGACGTACTCAACCTCTATAATAGAGTTTGCATTGCATCCTTGCTTGATGCTATGCCATACCATAGCTCCCCCATTTAGGGTAAACACTGATCTCGACGTAGATTTCCTAGAATCCTTATTAGTTTAAAAATTAGAGTTAGTGTATTCTATAAGGATCAAATCCTTAGCTCCATACATAAGCATGTAGTCTCTCGTTCTCCTAAGATACTTGAGAATAATTTTAACTGTTGTCCAGTGGTCTAACCCTAGGTTGGACTGATATCTACTGACTATTCCCACTACATACAAATGTTTGGCCTAGTGTATAGCATAGCATACATTAAGCTGCCCACAGTTGAAGCATAGAGAATACGTCTCATTCCTCAACTTCTTGAGGTGTCTTAGGACATTGTTCCTTAGACAATTGAACCTCGTGCCTAAAAGGTAACAAACCTTTCTTAGAGTTCTGCATCGAATATCAAATCAATATTTTGTCGATATAGGTTGCCTAAAACAGTGCTAGCATTTTGTTCTTAATTATGATCCCTTATGATTTGGATCCCTAAAACATATTGTGTCTCTCCCAAATCTTTCATTTGGAACTAGGCTGCTAGCCAAGTTTTAATGTTAGTTAAGTATCCTACATCATTTCCAATGAGAAGGATGTCGTCCACATAAAGTACTAAGAAAGCTACTTTACCTTTGTTGATTTTCTTGTATACACAAGGTTCATCAATATTTTGGTCAAAACCATAAGATAATATCAAATCTTATGTTCCAAGATCTAGATGCTTGTTTCAACCCATAAATGGATAGATTCAGCTTGTAAACCTTTTGCTCCTGGCCTTGGATTATGAACCCCTTGGGCTGAGATATAAAGGTACTCTCTTCAAGGTTGCCATTCAGAAAAGTAGTCTTGACATCTATTTGCCTTATTTCATAATCATAAAAAGTGGCTATGAACAAGAGAATCCTTATAGACTTTAATATAGCAATAGGGGAAAAAGTTTTCTCATAGTCAATCCCTTCCCTTTGGGTATACCCTTTTGCTACAAGTCTAGCTTTGAAGGTCTATACCTTTCCAGCTGAATCTCCCTTTATCTTATAGATCCATTTGCACCCTATAGGTTTCACCCCTTCAGGTAGATCTACAAGCTCCCACACTGAATTGAAGTACATAGACTCCATTTCAAGGTCCATGGCTTTGATCCATTGGTTCTTCTCTACATCATTCATTGCCTGTTTATAGGACAATGGATCCTCAACGTTATCATCTAGTATGATTACCTAAGTTTCTATTAAACTCAAGTAACGGTTAGGTTGTGATACAATCTCTCTACTACATCGAGGCATTCTCAATGATTGACAAGGATGAGACTGATCTGATGTGTTAGTTTCATCAACTCTTAATGAGGGAGTAACTTTATCAACAACCCTTATTGATTCATCATTAGCTTCACTTAATACTAATTTGCTTCGTGGTTTATGATCTCTTATGTAATCTTCTTCCAAGAAAGTAGCATTTGTCGATACAAACACTCTGTTTTCTTATGGATCGAAGAATATACCACCTCTCGTTTCTTTAGGGTAACCAACAAATTGGCATAACCTTGAACGTTTTTCCAACTTCTTGGGATTTGTCATTAATACGTGAGCTGGACAACCCTAAATTTTGAATTGAATTAATTAGGTTTACGTCCTCTCCATAACTTGAAAGGTGTTTCAGAAACACTTTTCGAAAGAACATTGTTCAAGATATGAACTGTAGTCTCCACTGCATACCCCAAAATCGAGCTAGGCAATTGAGCATAGCTTATCATTGAACGAACCATGTCTAATAAGGTTCTATTTCTCCTTTCTGATACACCATTTTTTTAAGGTGTACTAGGTACTGAGAATTGGAATTAGATTTCATATTCTATCATATAGTCCTAAAATCTCAAATCCATGTACTCTCCACCTCGATCAGATCGAAGTATGTTAATCCTTTTACTTAATAGGTTTTCAACTTTAGCCTTATACTCATTGAACTTTTCAAGAGCTTCAGACTTATGCCCCATTAAGTATAAATAACCATACCTTGAATAATCATCTATGAAAGAGATGAAGTATTCAAAACCTTCTCTAGCTTTCACATTCATCAAACCACAAAAGTCTGAATGTATAAGTTTTAGGGGATTTTGGCTCTATAACTTTTTCCGTAAAAGATCTTTTAATCATCTTTCCTTCAAGACAAGATTCACATGGAGTCAATGAATCATCTTCTAACTTATTTAGAAGTCCATTTTTTACCAATCTCCTGATCCTATCGAGATTAATATGACCTAATCTTAAATGTCAAATATAGGTATTGTTATTAGGAGAAATTAGTTGCCTTTTATTTTGTGTATTAACAATTTTAAACATCTCATGATTTAAAATTGCTTTTGCTTCGTTAGGTCTTAATATATACAAGTTGTCTTCAAGTTTAGCTAAGCAAATATGTGCACCATTCTTATAAATGAACGCTTCATTCAAAGAAAAGGTTACATTATAAGATTGTTCAATAAGACAAGAAATAGATATAAGATTCCTTTTAATCTTAGGAACTATATAAAAGTTTTCTAAAAAAAGGAATCTATTTATGAAAGACAACTTAACATCTCCCACTGGACGAGCTGAAATTACATCTTCCATTCCAACCTTGAGAGTCAGCTCACCCTCCTCGAGCTGCTTAAAGGAACTAGTTTTCTTTGAAGAAGAGCAAACATGGCTAGTGGCTCTTGAATCAAGTATCCAGACATTTTGATAATTTTCCACTAAACATGTTTCTAAGACAAGTAAATCATATTTACCTTCTTTTTTATTCTTCTTAAACATCTTTTGGAAAGAGAGTATGATCTGACGTGCAGTGACCATAGTCTCGTATTTCTTGCTTAGTATGTCAGACATACTGGACAAGAGATAAATGTGGGCTTTGTCATTGGACCTTGTCCAATGATTATATGCATCTGGACATTTTGAGATGCATTTCGAGCAGGAAAAGAAGGACATTCCTCCATTAAGACGAAGTGTAGATCATCATTAATCAAAATCATATTCAAGTTTGACTTTCACATTGCATAATTTTTATCGGTTAATTTTTCATTTTTAAGCAGTTGAATAATTGAAGAAGACGTGTTGAAACAATCAATTGACCGTATTAGTTATATTTGTCTTAACCCATTATACAAAATAATCCAATCAATTTAGCAAAAACAAGTAATCAAAGAATCATAATCAAACAAATGATTTAGTTTTTGCAACGATACTTCAGAAGTTTAGAGCAACAGCCACCGAAGGGTGATTAGCTACTCCTCTCTTGAATTGAGACAATCTCAGCTAATAACTAATGCCAGAATAACTCATATTCCTATAGTTCTTAGCTATCGTTGTCTTGTCAAGGATTCATTAACTAACTTAATTCATCCCGTAAGTGTGACCCTACCATTTTCAGATTCTAGAGGGATGCTTCAACAGGTTACCGAAAAGAAAGACAATTGTTGAAGATTAACCTAAGAAACCCTATCCATTTCTGGAGTTTGCATTGTTCCAACTTCTACAATCGGGCTCTCCGAAGGGATGGACCTACTAAAAGGACACGCAGGTGGATTATAGAAATCTCACGGTGCAACCTAATGGAGGAGACCATAGGATATGTTGACACGCGTCCTCCCACTTACTATGAACATTTCCCCTATTCACCTTGTTATTGACCCACACAAACACACTTTAAAGGGAGGCCGCTCCCAGGGCGACACAAAACTGAGTATGAATCTTACGTGTGAACTCTTAGGGACATTAGAGTTAAAAATTGATATATCATATATATCATTTTTCTCCCACTAAAATGTTCTATTAATTTAGGGTTTGTTGTACTTAGCAAAATTCCGGCTAAATGAATCTATCTAAGTCTATTTTTATTATAACGCTTATAATAAAACTTTACTATAAAGTTTCTAGGTGCACTAAACTATTTAATTTACGTAGTGACATCTCATTCTTAATAGGAAAAAGGTTAAGTCAACGTCGGTTCTGGATCAGTTCCCAAGTAGGAGGTGTTCCATAAACCATTAACTTAAGTACCCCCAGCCTTGGACAGAATTTTATCAGTGAAGTTCCCTTATAGCCTTAAAACCTATTCACCCTTAAGGTTTCTAGGTGTATTAAGCCATTTAATTTACCTAGTGGCATCTTATGTTAATAGAAATAAGATTAATTCAACGTCGGTTCCAGCTCAGTTGTCAGGTAGGAGGTTCCGTAAACCGTTAACTTAAGTACCTTCAGCCTTAGACAGAACTTTATGGATGGAGTTCCCTTATAACTTTATTCTATTTGTCCTATTTAGTTTCATTAACTAAGAAAATATAATTCTAATCCTATTAGAATTAGTGTGATCTTAGGTCTATTTAATTTTAAACAATTTAAAATTAAATCATATTAATTTTAAGATCCTATGTTTGCATGCAACTCTTTATTATAGGTTGACGGTGTCTAATTATCAAATTTTATAACTATTATTAAATTACTTAATTAGTTTTATAATATGCATACTATGGTTTAATTAATAAAAAAAAAATTAATTAAAAAATAAACCATGCAACATGCAAAACATTACATTAATATAACAATTATATTAATCTATGGATGTAATATGCTCAATGCAAATAAATTTTCATCTTAATTAATAAAACACTTATATTAAAAAAAATAATGTAAATCAACCAAGAATACATAAGACATTGATTTAAATATAACAAATTATATTTAACTAAGTAATGTAATAAGTAATGTCATGCGTAATCTTTATCCAATTTCATATATTTAAAATCTCAACATACTTTAAATAACTCATGAAATTCAAAATAATGCATTAATACCATATATTATAACATTTATAATATATAAAAATTCATGAACATGATTAGAAAATCATGCAACTAAAATATAACACTTATATTTGAGAAGATGCATGGTAACTATAATCCTAAGGTGAGATTTTAAACTCTATGATATACACTATGCATATAATTAATTAAATCAAACATCACATGTAATAAAATAGCAAAATAAACCAAAATTGGCACCCCTAAAAAATAATCATATTATATTAATTTAATTAATTAAAACCAAAAAATAAAGAAAACGAAAGAAACGAAGCAAAATCATGAATCAAGATTCATACTCACGACTTCCATGTTCCAAGGTGGTTGATCAACCACTGCACCAAATTCGTCAAAGTTGTTTCCTAAAAACGCACAAAATTTGATAAATATATCCAATTTCTTTTAAACAAATCTACTCCTCCACCCGAAATCGTCACTTCACAGCAACTCTTGTCATCGAATGACACAAACTTACATACTTGATTACAGAATTAAAATGCTTTAAACAACAGGCCTTTACATCAATCAAATTAATGGAAAACTATAATCTAAGGTGCCAAAATCGAAAACATGTATTTTGAAAACCACATTCATAATGAAAAAAAAAATCCCACCTAAAACCAATACAAAATTTAAAATTCTCAATTAAAATTTGAGATGACTCTCATACCAATTAACGCGATAGAAGCCCTATGGTAGCAAAAGATTTAAAGAACCATTAATACCAGTACATTGGCAAAATTTAGAAGCAAAATTCTAAATAAAATCTAAGCATGTTTTTTATTTAAAAAATACAGAGAATTTACTTTTGTTGACGTTTCTGAATCTGCAAACCACTAAATTAGGACACCACCCGTCGGAGACCTTCCTATCCTCTGGGATGAGATTGGTTTGTGGGAACCAATTGGAATAGGAAAAAGTTTAGAGGTGTTTGAGAGAAATTCTTTACTTTTTGTAGAGAGCAAAAATCTTGACTTTTTTTTCTTGATAAATTCGTTAAAGAAAACTGTTTTCGTTTAGATATTTATAACTCTCTTTCCTTCTTGAAGTAGGAAAAGGAGTAGGAGAGAATAATGTGATTCTATTATTAAATCTACTAATTAATTAATAATTAATAAATTAGTTAATAATTAATTAAATCATATTTTGTTCAATCTTATTTGAATGAAAGATATAGATTCATAATTAATTACCAATATATTATAGATTTATATTAATATAATTAATTAAATCATATTTAATTAATATTTTATTCAAATTTTATTTGAATTTGAATGTCTCTACAATATCTTATAGATTTAATTTAATTTAATTTAATTAAACTATCAATTAATTTTTCAATTCATTAATAGCTAAATTAAATATCTTATAATATTTAACTTTAATTAAATTTGAATCATATTCAAATATAAGTTTCTCTCAGAACCAATAATTTTGATTTGAATCCAATTCACATTAAATTAATATTTGAACTCATTCAAATATTTTACCTCTCATAAATTAATTTTGAATCATATCCAAAATTAAATTTATATAATAAAGTTTGATAAACTTTATATTATAATGTATCATTATACATTAAACTAATTTCCAAAGTAAATTTGAACATTTCAATACAACAAATACGAATAAATCTCATTACCCTTTACAAGCTCGGGAAGGGGACCTAATGAACCTACAGATCAGAAGCTACATCGATATGAGATTAATTGGCCCAACTCATTAACTACATTAATCAATATTCGTTAACTGTTTGTACACTCCACTAAAGACTCATAGCTGAACTCTTTTCATCGTAGATATATTTATGTGTCCATGGATATAGACCAATGACAGTAAGTTAGTCTTTCACTAGTGTTCCTAACACCAACTGAGTCAGTTTACCGTTTTACCCTTGGGTTACTGCTAATACTTAAATATCAGTGCTCCTCTAATGAACAGCCTGTTTATGGTCCTACCAATAAACAGAAACCCCTCTCGTGCCATTAAGAGGGTAGGGCCCTTTCTTCAAGACCTTGAGACACCATTTAAGGGAGCACTCATCTACTTACCCTAAAGTAGGGAAGAAGTGAATTCCATCTTGTGTAATTATGTTTGCAACTCCCCACTCGGTCTTATCCCCAAAATGATAAGCTTATTGATTCAACGATCTGGCCACTCTCACCCGTACAAATCAAAGGACAATCTCTCGCGAACAGGAGTTCATAATACACTCATGATTCAAACTAAGTTAGCTAGGTCATTCTTGTGAAATAGAAACCTAACTAGTTAACGGAGTTATGTCTAGTGGTTACTATTTTTCGATCCGATCTTATGCAAACTCATTACATAGGATACCCTCACTCGTATGTCAACTACATGAACGCATTGGATCATTGCATTTGTTTCAAATACAAAGTAAGTTCTATCCATAGTGTTATCAGGATAAGGTACCCAGTCTTATCCCTATACTATAGACCCTTTAAGCTGATATTGAACATTGATCCCTATATGTCTCTACATACTGTTTAAGACTCATTAAATAGCTTAGGATGTTAGTTTTTATGGGATTTGGATTATTAAGGCAAAATTAATAATTTAATCAATAACAATTATTACAATAATAACACTTTATTAATAACGGTCAATGGATTATATTTACAATTTACGAGTGTTAGAACATAAATCCCTACACCTATATCGTTTAGTGAAGTGTATTAGGATGTTATTCTTTCAAGTGCTCTCTCTCATCTTGTTTAAGTTGGTTTGAAGTAAACAAGTTGAAGTTTAACTTTCATTAAACAAGAGGAATATGAACTAAAGATTATTGGAACATTATTCTCTAAACCCAAATTTTTTTTAGCTACTCATGACAAAAGTAAGAACAATAGATAAAGCTAGGAAATTCTAAGATTTAATGCATTACTATATAAATAAAATAAGAAGTTCAAGAGTACAGTATGAAGATTACAAAGAGATGAACTAAATCTAAGAAAAAACTAGAGATAGCTAGCAAAGTAAATAACAAGTGCCTTAGTAACTATAAATAAATGAGAAATCAAGTTGTCGGTGTAGGATGATGATCAGTGATGGTGGAACACGGCTAAAGTCTCTTAAGCTTTGTTGGAAGTGCGATGTTCTGAAATGGACAACTTTAATTCTTTTCAGATGAAGACTTAGGTCACTTCTTATGTTTGATGTGATGTATTCTGGATCGTCTCTTTTATCTCCTTGGTCATAATTAAATAGTCTCAAGACAACCTTGCACTTTGTAGGATGCATCAATGTTTAGTCATTGTCAATATGCTAATCGAGTGGTTGGAAAGTGCAAGTTGGCACATACGAGATAGCCTGGATGGTAGGTGAAAATGTCAGCATAACTACTAATGAAATTCTCGTTGGTTTAACGTAGGCAAGATTATCTAACCTCCACATGCAACTATTAAATCTCCCAACGCAAAAACTAAGTCCAACACGCGAATGCTGTTGTGAGTCTACTTGATGGCTTGTATCTGTTTTCTTCTTAAAACCTTCATTTTCAAATTTAAACACATGAGCCCACCGTATTACAAGACTCCAATTCTTCAAAAATTTTCAATGCATTGAAGACATTGACCTTAACTTGTTGGTCATTCACTCTCCTTGATGAACATCTATTACGGTTAAACCTTAAAGGTCGTCTCAAAATGACAAAATCTTCTATCGGCTTTCTAATCAAGTATGAATTATACGGTTAAAGTGAACTTGTCTATTTATATAAGGACATCTTCAAATTTTCGTTCAAGATATGCAATCGCGCGGTTAGACAATTGAAGAGAAATTGTAATGGATCTTGCTTCTCCTATTCCAAGTTTCTCCAACATTAGATTGATATTAGACTAAAAAAAAGGGTTGGGGTTTGGGTTGGGGTTGGGATTGGGAGGAATTGATAAACAAATGAATAATCCAATCTTGAGCAAGCAACTATTTGTCAACCATGCTTCGATCAAGTTTCTAACTAGGAGGTCCTACACACATTAGAGACATTCATAATTTGGAGAGTCCAACGAACAGATGCTCAAACGATTTGTGAAATCTCATCAATTATAGACAAAAAGAGTAGGCTGATAACTGTTATTAGTAATAACTTTTAATTTAAGAAATGTGATATCAGTAGCTATCACTAATATCTTCTATCAGTGATGTTATCAATTGGTAATCCTAATAGCTATTATAAGTAATTTTTCTATATTGCTATCAACGTAATATAATATCACTAACATTATTTATCAATGATTAGATTAGAAGGATATATCACTAATAGCAACTATAAATGATATCATTAGAATAATATTTTTTATAAGTGATATCTCATTGGTAAAAACATATCAATTTTGAATTGATCAGGTTTAATTAGGCTATCGATTGATATTTTATATAGCTACTATCAATGATATTCTTCTATTGCTATTACTTATAATTTCTATTAGTGATAGAAACATAAGGATATCATTGATAGCATCTATAAGTAATATCTCTAATAAACTGCTATATATCAATGATATCAATGCAGTGCTACTCTAAAGTGATATTGTGATAGTTTGTTTTTAGCATAAATGGACAAAAAAAAAAGATTGGATTAGCATGCTATCGATAATACATTTGAATCACTTATAACATATACTATCCATATGATAGCTTTTGATAGTATAAATGAAATTGATATAGTTGCAAACTTTTGTTGCAATAAATTATTGATTTTAGGTTATGCTATCAACATTTATATCATTTAGAAATTAAAATTTCCAGTTATCACAATGATAAATTCATGAAAATGAAGGTATAAAAGCCCTTGGTAGCGAAAGATTTTACAGAACCATGCTTCAATTTAATTTGGGAATCCCAAAATACAAGTACATTGTCAATATTTAGAATCAAAATTCTAAATAAAAAACTAAGCATGCTTTTAAATTAAAAGATATAGAGAACTTACTCTTGTTGACGTCTCTAAATCTACAATCCACCAAATTGGAGATACCACCGTCGAAGACCTTCCTATCCTCGGACGAGATTGATTTGTGGGAACTAATTAGAATGAGAAAAATGTTTAGAGAAAAACTATTTTGCGTAAAAGCAAAATCATTAGTTCAAGAAAAAACTGTTTTCTTCTGGGTATTTATAACTCTCTTTCCTTGATGGAGTAGGAAAGGGAGTAGTCTAATCATGAGATTCTATTCATTTAAAAAATATTAAATTAATAGAAATTTTAAATTAACTAATTAATTATTTAATTATTTAATAATTAATTAAATAATATTTCATTTAAATCATATTTAATGAATATCTCTCCAATATCTTCTAGTTTTCAATTAATTTAATTAAATCAAATTAAACTAAACTATTAATTAATTCTCCAATTAATTAATAGCTAAATTAAATATTTTTATATATAACTTAAATTAAGTTTGAATCATATTCAAATATAAATTTCTCTCACAACCAATAATTTTAATACGAATCCAATTCATATTAAATTAATATTTGAACTCATTCAAATATTTTATCTTTCATAAATTAATCTTAAATCATATCCAAAATTAAATTTATATAATAAAGCTTGATTAAACTAAATATTATAATGAATCACCATACATTTATACTAATTCCCAAAAGAAATTTGAACATTTCAAATTACAACCAATATAAATAAATCTCATTACCCTTTACGAGTTACAAAAGGGACCTAATGGACCTACAAATCAGAAGCTACAACGATATGAGATTAATTGGCTAAACTCATTAACTACATTAATAAATATTCGTTAACTAGGTATACACTCCACTAAAGACTTACAGGTGAACTATTTTCACTGTAGATATATTTTTGTATCCACGGATATAGACCAATAACAGTAAATTAGTCCTTCACAAGTGTTCGTAATGCCAACTGAGTAAAATTACCATTTTACCCCTAGTTACCTCTAGTCCTTAAATATCAGTGCTCCTCTAATGAACAATATGTTTATGGTTCAACCAATAAATAGAAACCCCTCTCGTACCATAGAGAGGGTAGGACCATTTGTTCAAGTCTCGAAGACACCATTTAAGAAAACACTCATCTACATACCTTAAAGTAGGAAAGGAGTGAATTCCATCTTGTGTAATTATGTTCCCAACTCCCTAGTCCGTCTTATCTCCAAAATGATAAGCATATTGAGTCAACGATCTGGCCACTCTCACCCATACAAATCGAAGGAAAATCCCTTGCGAACAGGAGTTCATAATACACTCAGGATTAAAACTAAGTTACTTAAGTCTTCCTAATGAAATTGAAACTCAACTTGTTAACGGAGTTACATTTAGTGGTTACTATTTTGTGATCTAGTCTAATGCAAACTCATTGTATAGGATACCCTCACTAGTATGTCACCTACACGAACGTGGCAATGTAAAAATCAAGTTGACAAATCACCCAACATGTCATACCCTATTCTAGGTTTTTCCTTTTAACCTAGATCGTGGCATGAAAATACTTTTGAAAATGACTTTTTTCAAGTTAAACTTTTATGGAACACAAACCTGAAAGGGGAGGAAGTTTCACTGCTATATGGATATAAGGAAACTTCAGATTTCACATCGCAACAAGTGTGTCTCACCACACACTTATCCGGACAATTCTAAAGTTTCAAGCAGAGTTTAAATTCAAACTAGATATTACATATAAAATGATTGGTCTCTAAAAACACGAGTCCTTAGCATCATTCTTGCTTCACCTAACCACCCCATGATATAATACAAAAGTTAAATATATACATACAAAAATTAAGATTTACAAATGGTGATGGGGGGTTCAACCAATGCTTGGTCCTTCATCGCTACCTTGGAAAAAGAAAACATTGAAAACATGAATTAAAAACTTTGTGAGTGGCAAGTTTTTTTAGAAGTAAAAACTTGTAAGACATGCTCTAAAAAAATGTAAATATGCATTGATAATAAAACAATAATTTAAAATGTTATCATCATATAATACTATAAATCACAAGTAAAGCCAACAAACTTGTAACCAATCCAACCATGACAAAGCACCTAAATCAACTGCCAAGAATATCTCGCACATGATCAAGAAATCATGCGGCCAAACTAAGCTCACACATATTTAGTACCTACCACAATGACAACCTTCATCGAATCCAACCATGGTAGAAACTAAATACACGATAAAAAATAGCTCACAAGTGATCCATATATACAAGTAAACACATGGCCAAACTGAGCTCACGCATACTTAACACCTACCACAGTAACAACTTTCATCCAATCCAACCATGATAACATACTAAATAAAAGACCGAGAATAGCTGACACGTGATCCATAAAATATGCAGCCAAACTGAGCACACTCATACTTAGCACCTACCATAGTGTAATAACCTCCATCCATGGGTTAAGAGCCATTGGAAGTCAAACCATAATCCTCCATCATATCCTCACCTAGGTTCAGGTTCTTGGAGATTTGATCTGGTCTCTTTCAGCTCTGAAATTCCTTAACAACCATGGGTGGTGTTATAGAAACACATTCACGTAGCCTTAGAGAAATTACTTTCTCGTTCATCATAAACATCGATTAATCATATTTTAAAACCAAGTACAATTAGAAACTTGAAGCAAGTTTTTTTTTTTTATAAAGTTCAAGCCATACACATTCTTAAAATCGTGATGAGTAAACACAACGTTTAAGTATAAATGAAAATGTAGTCATAAAAAGTTTAAGTCACAGTAATTTCCAAGCGATATCATAAAATAACATGTATATATGTACAAAGAAAGTTTGAAAATGAGCCACTCACCACTATAAGAAATAAGATTTTCCCCGGCGTAGCAATACGTTGCTGAAAAATCCTAACAAACATCGAGGAAGGTTCCTGCAACGTCGCTGACGATGTCGGCAAGCACATCGAAGATAATTTCCTTGATGTGGCTCACGTCAACGACGAGGAAAATTTGTCCAATGCACACTGCAGCACGTCTGTGACGGCTTCCACGACGTTGCATCGCATAAAGCTTCTGCGACGTGTACGTTGCGATAGACTTTAAATATTATTATTTTTAATTATTTATTTTATTTATTTTTTCATTGTTTTAGTTAATTTAACAATATATATGAAAAGAAACCCACTAAATTCTTCCATTTATTTATGTCCTTGTTAGATATGGTTGATGTTGTTGATAAATTAATCTATTTCCAAGCGATTAATCATTTTTAGAGAATGAAATTGGGTAGAAGAAGGGAAGGAGATTAGCGATTCAGAGAAGGGAAAGAGAGAAAGTACAAGGAATGAGAAAGGAAGATGAGCAATCTGGAGAAGAAAAACATGGAGAAAGTAGAGGGAAGAAGAGAGAGAGAGTGACAAATAGTGACAGAGGAGAAAGAGGGGGACAAGGAAACTTCTGGCGGCAGCAATGGCGATGATAGTATAAATCTCCTCCTCTCTCTCTCTCTCTACTAATTTTCTCTTCCCTTTGTTTTACAATCGATTCTGTGTTGAAGAGAAAAGAAATAGAGAAAAGAAATGGCCTATTTCCTGATGTCAGACAACCTCAACATTGCAGAAAGATTAAATAATGAATTCATTATTTAAACATTCCCCGACGTGCACCTGTCACACATCGTGGAAAGGTGACCATTGTCACTTCAATGCCTACACTTACAACTTCTACTTTCCTCGACATGTGTTAGATAGGTGTCAGAGAAAGTAAAGATATTAAATTTAATTTTAAACTTTTTACGATGTCTGATTCTTGTGCGTCGTAGAAAGTGAAGATATTAAATTTAATTTTAAACTTTTCACGACGTCTAATTCTTGTGTGCACAGAAAGTGAAGATATTAAATTTAATTTTGAACTTTCTACAACATCTAGTTCTTGTGCGTTGCGAAAAGTAAAGATATTAAATTTAATTTTGAGTTTTTCGCGAAGTATGATTCTTGTACATCGTGGAACATGTAGATATTAAATTTAGTTTTAAACTTTCCGTGACGTCTTATTCTTGTGCGTCACGAAAAGTGAATATAGTAAATTTAATTTTAAACTTTTTGCGACGTATGATTCTTGTGCGTCGCAGAAAGTGAAGATATTAAATTTAATTTTGAACTTTCTACAACGTCTGGTTCTTGTGCTTCGTGGAATGTCTTTTCGTTGATGTAACCAATGTTGTGTCGTCGAAAGGTGGTCAACATCAACACATCTTTCGTCAATATTATTTCTGGCGTCGAAATTATATCAATTTCTTGTAGTGTACTGTCAATAACTTGATCCCCCGAGATTATACGCTTTTCTCACTTCAATTTGGTCTAAAACAACAATCATTGTTCCTCAGTTATCTTCACACAACAAGATGTCACAACTATCTCTAAAACACTTTATTATGAAAACTCAAGCTATTTTTGGTTCAATGGGTCGAATTCCCACTTTCCTTACTAGATTTTTGTATCATTCACCACATGCTTTAATTTAGGCTAGAAATCACCACTTTTGGACCCTTAACTTCAAACTTAACTCTTAGCACCCTAAGCATCCAACTTAAGTCAATCTTAGTAGGTCTTTTAATCCCATACACTTTTATTTCAACTATCCATGATTTTTTTAGATTTAGAACCATTATTCAACATGGGCTCATTATCTTTGAATAGTTCATAAGATCCCCTAAATCATTTATGTTTCAAATATGTAAAAACAACACCCAACGACCTCTAAGACTAGAAGAAGGTCCCTTCTTGACCTGTAACATTCATCTTTAGTACTCAAATATCATGGATAATTTAATTTTAACTCTTAAACTTAATGGGCATTCAAGAACTCTAGAAAAACTCAACAAAATTACTCCAAAATTGATCAAGAACTTATTAAAGTACTCTTAACTTCAATAGACAACATCATAACCACCTTTTAAGTTTGAAATCAAGCATCTAACACCATGGTTTACTCAATACTATCACTAAGATTAGATTGGTACTCGAGATCGACTCCAAACAGCTTAGAATCTTACTTAAATTGTGTCAAAATGCCTAATTTCAAGCTTTTGAATGGCTGGACAGCAGCTCAAACTCATCTAAAATTCGAATCTAGCACCAAAATGTAATGAGTATTGTGAAAATCAAGTCAAAACCTAATGGGTAGTGAAAACTCTTCAAGAAAACCAACTAAAATAAAGAAAATTTACCCAAAATCTTAGTTTTGATAAATGATGGTTGGAATAGCATGAAACTAACGGCAAATTGGCTTGCTAAATAACGATAAGGGATGGTTGGCATCATTAGCAAGCTATTGAAATTCTAGCGAAACCACAAATAACGACAAACTTTGACGAGTTGGGGAGGTAATTGTAGCAGCACCACCAATCAAAACCACAAACGAGAGTGACAATTGAAGACAGGTTTGGCAGTGGCGTTTTGTACTTGAGGCGTGGTTGGCAGGAAAGAGACAATGAGACAATAAGTGGAAGAAAAGTCAAGAAGGTGGGAAACTTCTAGAAGAACGGTTGAGAGGTGGGGTTGTGTGATCTCAAGGAAGAAGAAGACACTTTTTCTCTTTCCTTTCCTTTTCTTTTTGATTTTCATTTATTTTTAAAAGAAATTAATACTAAATAAAATGACCATATTGCACCTCACTTAAAACTAAACCCGATTTGCCATTTTCATAATATATTTTTTTCTCAATACATATAAAATTATTAATACAAATAACAGGAGAATGAAATGGGAGCTTACACAACCCTAGAACACGACAATATTGAGAATCACACATATGGTGGAGGCTTTGAGAACAAAACTAAAAGTCTCAAATTAGTCAATCCTTAGGTGTTGGTGAAAGCCCCTAACCACGAATAAGGCTTTATATCATTCAAAAGATCTATATACACCACAATTAAGTGAAAAAAATCCATTTATTGTTTACTATGTTCATGGATAGAGAATGAGGTACAAGACTTTAAGTGTTCTTTGTGATCAAGGCAGCATACTCACTATCCATGGCTTACTTCCAAGTAGAAGTGGCAAGAGCATTCAAAACACGAGTTTGTTTTGTTACCCTTTAGTTTGTGGCCGAGGAAGAAACACTAACTTTAGGTTTGAAAATACCAAACCTACTTTAAGTAGAAATAGAGTGATCAAAGTGTGAAAGAAATGACATTGGTGGAGCAGAAGGGGTCAAAATATAAGGATTGGTAGCAATAAGGTCAGTCAAATGGGTGAGGGTGAGGTCAGAGGTAGATAGTTTGGGAAGGGACTCCTATTATTTGATTGACAGTGGGGTAGGTGAGGATAACGTAAGGTTCTTAAAGCACGATGAATTTATAATTAATGGGCTAGATAATATTGGGTCAAGCGAGAGAGAGAGACATTTTTGGGTTGTATGGTATGGGTTTGTGGACTTAAAGGTGTGGAAGATGGACTTGGAGTAATATTAGGCTGAGTAATGGGTATAGGAAGCAAATTCTAGATGCGAGAAGTTACTATGGAAGGTTTGAAACAATATATGAGAGAAATTGGATTGAGATACTATGAAAGGAGGCACAAATTGATTTGAAGAAGAAGTTTTGTCTCTTATGGGAATTTAAATTCATTGAATACCACATGCAGAGAGATAAACACCTTGCGAAGTAGACTAAGATATCAGTATTCTTTCTGCACTACAAAAAATCGAGGATCTCGAGACGTTGACATGCATCGCATAGATACCCAAGGGTTCAGAAAAAGTCTCTCAACATATGAAGCACTGTCAGAACCAAAGCCGGTAGTACTACATCGAGGGACCAATTCACGCATGCAAGCGGGACAATGTCTAGACTTCCTTTCTTCTAACACCACTCTTGCTAACGGATAGAACATGTCAGAAAAATGGCACTGGCAATGTCCCATCCAAACATTAGGAAAAGGCCACATCGGTGTCCCATTTAAATGTCAGGAGATAGGGTTTCTAGACGCAGCATCGGGAAACCCTTTCCACGATCCGTTGCTGAATACGTAGGGGGACATGCATCATTCGCAACGCCCTGTGTGTGTCAAGAGATATATTTACTGTATTTTTTTCTAATTATTATATTAATTTTTTGAATCGTGCGATTCTCTTTTCACTTTCGATTCGATTTAAATTGAATAAAGTTCTAAAAACAACTAACCCAAAATTAATAAATAATTATATAAAATACCAAATCAAAATTTATATTAGAAAATAAACATTAAAGTGTCGAACAATTATAAATTTTCTAAAGAAATTACATAAAAAAGAAAAAAATACATTGATCTCCTAATGGCTGCATATGTCATATTTCTACAAGTTTACACCTACAATGACATAAAAGAAATTTTAGATATATATCACCGGTAACAAATTAAAAAACTTAAAAGTTGAAAAATACATGTTGCAAGTGTTCAAGGTCCTCTCTATGCCCAACTCATTTTCTCAATCATCTTCTTCATTTCTTCTAAATTCGGAAATTTTCTTGCATTTGTCAGGTATACATCTCTAACGTTCATTTTTATTCTTCAATCATGCATTTAGCTTCTTCAAGATTGCTTCTTTGTTTCTTAATCTTGGATTGCGAGCACTCAAGGCTAGTTATTAGTTCATTAACCTCCCAAGAGTGCATTTCTAGTGAACATGGAGATCGAAGTACTGCTACCACTCTTCTGGAACTTGGACTTGGGGCCTCAACCAAGACCTTTTGAGTAGTTCAGTCATCTACCCAAAGCGGTCTTGTATATCTCGTCCCCAAAAAGTGGTTGAAAACTTCTGAGGTGGGTTGGGACTGCCTGTGACCACATCCACGACTGCCTGTGAAATGAATTGGCCACTTCAAGCGTGTGTTTCTCTAAACAACTCCCACGATCGACTTGTTGACCTTGTTGTTTAGTGATCTCTCATGTTGTCATTGTAAGAACGACTTAGACCCGCCACTATGGTTGTAAGGCTGCTTTTGTCTAGTAGCCTTGTTGGTCCTTGATTGCTCGTGCATGCAAACGTTTTATTAAAATTATACATGCAGACAAAAAAATGAAGTAATGTAGCATTACAATATGTAAATCTCACCTGAAATACCTGACTCAAATAGTGATCGCATAGAAAGTGTCAATATTCCAGATGATTCACCAATATGTGCAGTGGGTTGGCCAAGGCCCGTTTAGGGTCGTTGTGCTTTTTTAAATGTCTATGACAGTCCCTTCTGAACTCTTTCAAAGATGTGAGCGTTTGATACTAATGTACGTTTTAAATAAATGTGAATTAATTATTGAAGTTAATTGTAGAGCGCTCTTCACCACCTCGATGTATAATGGTGGAACACTAGCCCACTTAAGATAGCAGATTGGAAATGTATCTCTCTCTCACACACCAATGGTATTTGTAGGGCCCAAATCGCAAGTTACCTTACACAATAAGATTATAAGAAACAAAGATGGCCTATGCGATAAGAAGCACTACGCGATAAAGAGACTATGCGGAGAACCCTCACTGTGATATGAGCTTACTTCACCAGAAAGTAATGATGCACGTAAGAAAGTTGGTGGATGATTTGACCTTGTCCCCCAATCAGAATCTAAGATAAGGGAATGAAAGACACACATCGCGTTGTTAAATTGGACCTCTTCTCACGCTAACAATAATAATTATTACGGTATCACCAAAAAAGCTATAAATAGAGGAAATCTCAGACTTTTATTTTTTTGTTGATCTTAGCATAAGCTTCCAAAGGAGAAAGATTAGAGGAGTTTTGGAGTCTTTGAAGATTCAAAACCAACCACAATCGGGTAAAGGCCTACAAGCTAGTATGGAGGAGAACTTCGAGTAAAGGGCCAGACATAGAAGCTAGCCATTGTGATAGTGAGTGGTTATTCTTAGTAAAAAGATGTCTAAAATTTGTTGAATGAATCCTAAAATGTGCACCTTTTGAAGATTTTGATTATATGTTTTTCCTCTTATGCTTTCCAAATCCAAAATACACCAGTTTATACATGGATTGGAATTAGTATGTGTTGAAATGTAATGATCATATCACGCACTAGAAATCATGGCAAAATTATTTAAAGGATGCATGTGGTGAGTAACCTTTATAAGTAAAAGAACGTTTTGTAAATAATTTTCTTGAGGAAAAGGTACTTGGAACTATTCCTTTTGAACCTTGTGGTTATGCATAATGCATGTGTATATCTAAATATATTTTAGTGTTCTTATTGTTATTTGGAAAGAGAACACGAATGATTCCTAAAGAGTATATGAAACTCCATAAGAATTGAATTAAAATGACTCTTTATCCTATGCAATATGAAACCCTATTCATGCTGTGTGATCTTGGATGAGATGCCTTATATTTGTTGTGTGATCTAGTATATATAGGATGCTCTTTGCTTGCTATGTGATTCGACAATGGAATACCCATCACGAAGTTGTGAAATTTATGAATTTTTTTAATGGTGTTGAGTTTACTCTGTATGATTGCAAGTTGGCAAAAGAGTGTGGTAAACGCTTGAGCCAAGGTAAGGGTACAAATACTTAATTCATTTTATGAGATGATGTTGCAACCCGATCTTGTAAGATGCAGGAAGACACACGATGTGAGATGACTTGTAATAATGGATACTAAATGATTATGACTTCAATCGCATGATTTTATGCTGTCTTCAATTTGACTATTTCCTATCTTGAATGATTTATTTATATTGGATAGAAGATTCCACTCACTAGAAATTTTCGTCTTAACTCTTTTTCTTTCGTGATTATTTTATTTCTCCTCCCTCTATGTAGCGAAGAACATCCGACGTTGAACTTGCTATCTTGATCACCTATTGTGCCTCCTTAATCACATCATTTTGGTAGTGACCACTTTTATCTCTCATATAATGTAGAAGCTACGCAAATAAAGCTTAAATGTCGATTAAGTTGTATTTTGTCCCCTCGGGAGAAACTTTGTATAAAATATTAAATGTAATCCCTTGTTTTGAAAATCAATGAAGTTGTCTTACTCCACTCATGTTCTCATTTCACGTTTAAAATTTTTTGTTGTATTTTTCTCTGCTTACCAAATGTTTAGCGTTTACCTCATGGGAGCTACGCGTTAAGGGTTTAAGCGGCATGCTTCTCCTTAGTTGCAAGGAGTGACTCCTGGGAGGTGTGGGACAATGTTGCTGAATCGAACAACATGTAGAGAGATTGACTTCTCCACTTCTAAGGTGATGATAATCAGAATCTTCCCCTTCTTATGTATGTACCTCTCCAACTCCATGTTTGGGGAGTGTTGATGTCTCCTAGGAGTGGGAGTGGGTGTAGGCTCATCTAATTAAGAAAATAAAATACTATAAAAAATAAAATACTCTAAAAAACAAAATATTAACATCAAAGTAACGGGACTAACTTAAAGTTTCACTCACCAAGGACAATCCTTTGCCGTTATTGAACACGTTGTCAAACTCGAGAAATATAGCATCTGACTCCTCAAAACCTGTAGCAATTTTGACATTGTACTTGTGGACATTAAAACCAAAATTAATTATACAAATTAGAGTATCTCAAATGGAATATATAAATAAATAAAATATGTGAATACGTGATTCATCTTTATTATTCGTCTCATTTGATCCACCTTGACATGATAATTGTTCATCATCATTGTTTATGAAGTCGTCAACGACATGATGCCCAATTGGTCTTTCCACCACTGTAGGATCAATGTCAGATCTACACAAAGTGTCATCCTCAATGTATTCATCCACACTATCTCCAAGAACGATTTCCAGTACATTTAGTTGCTTATTCTCAACATCGTTCACTTCAGACACATCATATATACGTTTATTCTGGAGCACTTGAACAACTTCCCAATTGGTACAATTTTTTTGGGTCCTCGAGGTAAAATACTCGATGTGCCTGGGTTTTGAGAATGATCGATTCCTTGGTGAACCAACATTATATCGTGTTAATTGCTTTGTAGCCTAGATCCATGTGTGCAATGACTTTTGTTGTTGTCGATGTCAAATCATCTACACTAAAATAGCCAAACACATCCTTCTAGAAGATATTGAACGTCCAACACTTCATCTACAAGACCATAGAAATTGTTGTAGGCACTTCCATTGCCATTGTTTTCATCGATTACCATGACTCTGCGTTTTATGTAGTGTATCGAGAATCACACTTTATCGTGTTAAATCGTACCCTACTGACAATGCATCCACTATAAGATTGAATCTCAAGTGAATGTCACATCGCAAGTGAGAAGAAATCATGAGAAATGTTTTATCTTTCACGCATTTCTAGAACTTGAAATTCATGTGTAAATGAGTATATATAAATTCTCAAATAAGATATACCAATCATCAAATGCATGTACGTTGTATACCTGAGCTCTGAACCAATCAGAAAATGCTTGTTGATGTCTTTTATATAATTCAGATGCCCTTTCAACTTGACGACGTATCAACCTGAAGTATTTCCTAAAGTTGATAATTATGTGTTTGTGTGACGACAATAACAAATACTTAAAATGACTAGTGAAGTTGAAGGTTAAAAATGCGTATGTGAGATACTCTGCTATTTCATCTACATTGTTGATGATGTACTAATCTGCGAGGCATTTCTCTTTCTATGATATAGGGCTCGTAAACTTGATGCCCCTAATAGCCATTTTTTCTGCAAGAACACTTCAAACTTACCAATTACCTCGTCATCCAATATACTATCATCATTTTGTTCATTTCTAGTGAATCGAGTCTCAATCGTACTTAGATATCTCGAACAAAAAGTCAATGATTCATTCATTACATATGATAGTAGGTTCAACTGAGCATTCGTGGTATCTTTGATTTTTCCTTCAATATTAAACAATGTGCCAACCAAGTTGTCACAAACATTCTTTTCAATATGCATTCATCATGTTTATGACATAATAGTAGTCTCAACAATGTTGCAAATCACGAAACTTCCAGTACAATACATAATTGTACTTACACGCATGAATAGTATCATATCCCAGGCCCATATCACAGAATTTTCGTTTGGCTTCATAGTATGAACTAGAGATAGTAGTACTACACATTGGAAACTCTACTTTTAACAGTTCTAATAGCATGTCGAAGGACTTGTTACTCCAACCGTTGAGAACCTTGACATGCATCAACTTAACCAAAAAGTTTAGGAAGGAAAATTCTAAACAATAGGAGTATATCTCATTACATGCTTAATTCAATAACTCCTGAAATATGTTTGTTGTCTAGTATTCTACACCAATATTAAACGACATCTCATTCTCCAAATCTTCCTCCATTCCCCTTTTATGTTCAATTGGAGCTTGTAAATCATTAAGCATACCCCACATTTCATTTTATTGATGAAAAGGGTCACTGCTAGTTTCTTCATCAAAGTTTTCTATACCTCTATGCAAGTTCACTAGCTCTCCATGATACACCCAGTCTATATAGGAAAGGGATATTACAATTGTAAATAGATGTCACTCTACACCCTCTAATAACTCCCAAATTGAGTTCATACATCTCTTGCATGGACACCTTGTTCATCCGTAATCATCGACATGAAACTTGGCAACCTCTAAAAATTGGGACACTCCCTCTTTATACTCAACTGAGAATTTATTCCTCAGTTTCATCCAACTCTTTTTCATTGTTAAAGATCAAAAAATAGGGTTTGATTAGTCTTATATTCCTTATCTCAAATGCTCGAACTTACTCTATAAATAAGCTATGCTCAATCTTCTAAATTTTTCTATAAAGCTAAGTTTAAACTACAGAGGCTACCATAACTGCATGATAACGAAAACAAACTAACCACAAATAACTTCAATCTATACAACCTACCTAACTCTTCCAACATACTTTACAAGCTACCTAACACTTCGAATCCCCAAAACTACTAACAAATTCAAAACTAAGTTTGAACTAAAATGGCTACCATAACTGCAGGATAGCCATAAGAAATAAATCACACAATTACTTCAATCCTTACAAGTTAAACCTAATAGTTCCCACAAACAAAACTACTAAGAAATAAACAACTAAGTTTGAACTAAAGGTTACCACTGCAGGATAGCTAAAACAAATCTTAATACAACCCCTATCCTAAAATATTAAAAACATTACACCCTGCTTCCTCAAATTCAATATCAAACCCCTTCCCCCCTCAAGCTCAATATAACAAATTCAAATTCAATTACAATCTCAAATTAATTCTTAAATCCTAAAAACACTTTAAATTCAAATTGAATATTAAAATCTAAAATTAATAAAAAAATCTAAATTCTATGACTAATTCAAAATCTAAATCCTAAAACTAATTCTAAATATAAACCAAAACTAAAACTACTAACCCTAAACTAAACCAAAACTAAAACTAACTAAACCACTTACTATTATTAAGAGCGGCGACAATAAACGATAAAAAATGGTGAGAAGAGAACAACGATGAGTGGCAGGGAGCACGGTGCAATGGTCAATGTCTCTCCTTCTCGCTCTCTCTCTTGCAATTTCTTCTTCTCTTTCCGTTTTGTGAATTAACAAAATGAAAGGGATTTTTTTATAGAGGAACTTCCGAAGCGTAACAAAAACGTCAAGAGAACTCCCTATTCTTGACGCCATTAGTAATGCATTAGAAATTAAAATCCATATTACCGACGCATTACAAATGGTGTCAGGAATAAATATCAATTTTTCCCGATGCCATGCAATTGTAGTCAAAGGAAAAGAGAGTTGCTATTTAATTGTTTCCTTTCCCCCGTAGTTGTGAATGGACACATCGAGAATATCTGACACATTCTCGATGTACCTATGCAAGGCGTCGGAGAAAAGAAAACAATTAAATAATAATTTCTTTTCCCCCAATGCCATAAAGGTCTATGTAATAAATGTGGAAGCCATGTTCGATGTTTGTCTGCATGGTGTCGAAGAAAAGAAAATTATTATTTAATTGTTTCCCTTTTCTCGACGTTTATTGGCATGGCATCAGGGATGGTCAAGCTTTGTCTGATATCAGAAGCCAAACATCGGGACAGATTCACTTTTTTGATGCACCCCTAATGGCATTGGTGAAACTCTTGTTTCTTGACGTCTCTTATCCCGATAAAATTTTGTGCATCGGAAGAACCTTGATTTCTTATAATGCTGGGTGGGACTCAACTTGCCATTTATAGGGTTGCATAAGTGCGCTTTTTAGAATGGAACTGAAACTTGCCATTTATAGGGTTACAAACATAGAAAGCATGTACAACAAAGTGTTATGAGATTCGAAATGTTAGGTTTAAGATTAAATAACTTCTCAGTTGGGTACTTACCGTAGATAACAAGTGTAGGCAAGCTAATGATGAGGGACACCCCTGTGACAGGCATCCCCCAGAAGTTGAGGGGCATAGAGGCATAAGAAAAAAAGAGTAAGGTCTGTTTCCACAAAATGGTTGTGCCTTAATTCAACAGTCCCATTATGAGCCAATGTGTACAGACAGAAAAACTGAGATACAATATTCAAATTGTGACATTGTTGATAAACTTTGTCCTATTTCCCTCATTGTCAGACTGTAGAGCCTTGATTACTTCATTACATTGAGTTTTCATGAGTGTTATAAAATGATTAGAGGTAGCTAGCTTATTATTATTTTGTTTTAGGAATACATCAATAATATCTGTTGAAGTTATCAACATATAAGACCTAGTATCGATATCCATTAGAGGACATAATAGGGACGGGTCCCCGATATCAGTGTGAACAAGATCAAACTTATAAGCTACTTGAGTTCTAGAATTCGAGAGGGCAAAGCATGTGACTTTTTACATTGACACAAATCGTAAAAGAATGGTTCTTCATTAATATTGGATTGCAAATCACATTCTTAAAGTAACCAATCTAAGATTGTAGATGACATATGACCTAACTGTTGGTATCACACTGCTCTAGAAACTGCAACATTGAAACTTATTCTAACACTAGACTCACTAACAATTACTAACTTATTATATTATTCTAGACTCTAGTTCTTTTATTCCTTCAAAGGTTTGAAATATCAATGACACAAACCCTTGAACAATTGAGTTGGTAAGGTTCGAGTTGGTAAAGTTCTTCATGAAGTGTAACCCTCATATTTGTGATTCTTGTACCCTTTTCTTTGATAAGATAACAATTATTGTGAAATTTAATATAAACATCATTATATTGCACAAAAATGGATACACTCACAAGATTCTTCATTATGGTAGGAACATATAAAGTACTTTCAAGACTTATATGTGATTCTAACACATGTTAAATATAAATTTCCAAAACAAGCAATTTTTAATTTCTCACCATTCCTTATTATAATTAATTTCGTACCTCCAAACTTTGTTATAAGATTGGCTATATTGTTATAATCTACGGTAGCATGATTGTAGCACCACTGTGTGTATTGAGTTTAATATATTTCGATCTCGTTGGATGCCAAAGAGGTGTTGTTATTGCGGGTAGTTATGAAGTTAGAAGGTGGGTGATTTGTAGGAGAAGATCCTGACTGATTTTGATTTGGAACAAACACCTTTTTTAACCTGTTGTACCACAGAAATTCAGAATGATCATACTTTCCACATAGCTGACACATTGTTTTGTTACCTCATCCATATTTCCTCACTCTCTTAAGGTGTTGAAAAATGAACTAGGACTAGACGCAGCGAAATTAATATAAAAAAGGTTAACCTAATCCTAGAACATAAACAGATCGTGCATAAATAATTAAATTAAGAATAAACATACCTTTATATCAAACTTATCGAAATTGAGTTGCTTTTTTTCTTGATAAGAATGATTCTCCAATTTGTTTCACCAAAAATGCTACAAAATCTCAAGCGTTCTCTGCTAGTATCTACACACGAACTGAGAATTCGACTCCTCAAATTTGGACCTGCTAGAACTTTACAAAGTGAGAATTTCGACTCTTATTCTCTTTCTGTGTAGAACAAATTTGATGTCTTTGCTTGGATGTAAAATAAGACGCCTAAGGTCTTATTCATAGGTTTCTTGGGTTTCCTAATAAGCTTAGAATTCATAATAAGCTTCTAATTCTTCAATTGGGCTTATTAATTACATTTACTAATAAGTTTCCGATTCTCCAATTGACTTACTAATTACTCAATCCGAAGATGAATTCGACCCATCTTTTGTGTGCAACCCGTTAGGTTAATTTAATATAGCAATGAGCTCATGACTTGTTTTATGGCTCATAAGTCATATTTGGTCTCTAGCAAGACATTATGGCTACCCATATTAAATTAAGTCGATGATCCAATATAACCTAATATAGTTATTGATTTAATTCTTTTGTTATGAGATATCTATAATTGAATATAAGGCATGGACAATAAGCATACTGAAATAATAAATGACATTAATATACCCTTGTCAATTCATTTATAGTATGACCATGCATTTCCACTATCACGCTTAATCGAGAGGCCTAGAGATAACTCTCAATAACAAGAGGGTTAAATTCCATCTTGATCAATCACTGTCAACTACATAATTCATAATGTATTCGAATACAACCTTTATAATTATTTGATTAAAGATAATATTTGATTGCATCAGAATAAATTAATTCTTATGTTTAAGACTATGATAATCTTAGATCTAAGGATTAAAACAATCAATTATTTGAGATTATTTATCACACATGTCCATGTAATAATCTAAAGAAGGGTAAATCAAATTCTTATTCTCTAATAAGAAAATATTATTATAATGTATGTCTTTACATATATATTTATCATCATATGATTATCAATTATAACTCATACTAATCTTAATTTACTATTGTTCTCACACTAATAACCAATTGTGACATTTAGAATATAATAACACATTCATGGATATTATTATACAATAACAAGCAATTGAATAATAATGAGAATAATAACTTTTATTAAACAATAAACCAATTATCAATAAAATTTTTATAGAGCACAATAAAAATAACTAATATATAAGGTTCGCTAAAAATTGTTAAGTTGTTCTTCGTAACTTGTAATCATCTTCGACCATGAGAATTCTGATTTGCCTTAAATTACCATAACAACGGAGTATCCATTTTCTAATGACACCTGTACAATCAATGCATGAGTAGGCATTGGGTTACCAACTTATGCTAAATTTGTTGGAGTGAGTTTTCATCAAGTTTGGGCATTCACTCATTTTTTTTATTTACCTTTCCTAGTTTGCTAAAACACTTATCAAAGGTAATTTTCCTTTGCTCTTTACTAAACTTCAAACGATTGTTGGATGACTTGTTAGAGTTCTTGGGTAGAATCGAAACTGATAAATTGAATTGTAACTTCTAATTAACGTCATAGAGTTGCATAACCATCAAAGTAGCAATTAATCCACTGTGACCCATGCTTTATAAGTCAAAATCATGGTGGTTGTCACTATTGTGCTAGAGGAACCTTCGGCTAACTGACCTGACTAGGTCCTACTATAACATCTTCTTGCTCGACGGTTACTGTAGCTTGTATGTACATTGGTGGGCACTGCTTTGCACCCAAAAAATGTACCTCCAACTTTGTAGCTTTAAAGGATTGGTTGGGCCAACATTTTCCACAACATAAAATTACTCCGATCAATTTTCACCCTTGTGATTTGTTTAAGTAATTAGTCATGGGGTGGTGTGTCACACCCCTTTCGGGATCACCTACTTTAGATTTGAGAGACGACGTGAAGTCAACTAATATCATCTTTGTCTCAACTATCTGCTGACCTTAACCCTTTAACCCTTTTCAAACTTAGTGGAAGCATATAAGTGTAGCCCATCTTATTTACAAACTTTTAAAACACAGTACTTACAAAGATTCTGACTATAATACAATCAGTTTTTATTATCCACAACATAATTAACTTGAACAAAATAACTTTACAAATTCTTCTATCAGTCTGGTTGGCGTGGTAGCAATAAGCTCAGCTCAATGAAACATGATCAATATCTGGAAAGTGAGAAAACATTTTGGAAGAATGAGCTAAAAATGCCCAATGAGTAATGTTTTTTTAGAACATGCTTTCCAAATAGTTATGCACGATGCTCAATGTTAAATCTATAAATCATTGTAATCTTATCACAGTAAAACTTTGGAAACATTTCATAAATTCCATAATTCATTCAAAATTACATCAAACTATTGCATACCAGCTTTTACTATACATCCATAGTTTAACATAGATCAGGTTGAACTAAACCTTTCTCTATTGGCACTAGGGCCTTTACTGATGTAATCAACCTAGAGCCCTCTATAAAGCCTTTACATTAATAATTAGGAGTCATATGTGCACATTCAGAGGTGATTTGTATAGTGGTTGCATAACTTAATGAAAAACATTTGAAGCTTGAAATTCAACTTAGAAATCATAAGCATTTAAGTAAAACATGCATTTAATGCAAGTCACTTACAAGTTATTGCTTGCAACTTGAAATCATACTTTATAAATAACATTTAAAATAATGTTTTACTCACAAACTTGAGGCTTTTCTCCTTGGCTTGAGAAAATTCACCAAATTTCACTTGTCCGGTAAATAGGGTATTTATACTCCAACTAGTTTCTAATATTCATAAATTAAATATCTAAACTCCAAGCAAAAATTCCTAAAACACCAAAAAATACACAAAAATGTGATGTGGGATGACCGATGCACAAGACATGGGCGACAGACTGCATGTGCGAGAGCAGGCCAAGAGGCCTAACCACGTGCTAATCTTATAAGAGTTGGTGCTTGAATGTAAGACTGGCAACATGTTTCATATGATGCTAACCGTGCAATGTGTATGTTGGTCCTCGTTTGCACGTGCATGACATTTTGCATAGTCTAGGTGTAATACATGTATCTTCTATCCCGTTATTGGCTTGCAAAATATTGAAAGATAAGTTAAAAGTTTGCCCAAGAGTCTCAGACTAAGTAAAGTATCTTGGGACAACATCCTAGAGTATATCGAGCGAGATGAGGACCCAGAAGTGTTAAGGCTCGATTTGTTTGGTTGAGAGGAAAGATTGAGAACTTTTAAGTAAGAAATCTCAGATAGCCTAGTTAAGTCTCGAGCAAGATCGAAAACTTAAAGAAAATCTCAACGCTAAGACAAGAGCATCTCGATGTTTGCCAGCTGAGTTGAAAGACAAAGAAGTTTAGAGATGTTTTCTCGGGCCATCTTTAGGTTATGTTCAACCGAGACTAAAAGTTGAAAGGAAAAATCCTAGGGTTCTCAGGCAGGATTTCGGGTATATTTAGCCAAGAACAATACAGATCTCAGAGGATCTTAGGCCATTCTAGGCTGAGAGCATTAAAGAACACGCGATGAACAAATTTCTAAAAGTTTCTGTCATGTGAGGATAAACATTTTTCGGATGCACTAAGCTATTTTAAGTACAATAGACCCTTATTTCTCACAATTCCACTTCAAGAGCAAAGTAGAGAGAAAAGTTTGAGAGAAGTTAAGACTGCATACAAGTGTATCTGAAGTTTCAGTTGGGGTGTCCAGTTAAGAGACGTCTGAGAAGTGGAAGGTTTTGGTGAGATTTAGCCAGGGAAGAAGGGATGTAACTTGTGGTAGATCCAAATACGTTTAAGCTTTCTCTTCTCTATTTAAGGAACTTAAGAGCAAGATTTGTTAAGTTAGGGCTTTTGATCTTGAACTCTAAATCTGTACAAGAGCTCATTTAAAGCTAGGACAAGCTTGTAGAAACAGTCTTAAGCAAGCTAAGATCATCCAATAGTTCAAAGAAACCAAGGTTAGTAAGGAAGAGTTCTCTTGAGTGAAAGAGAGGAAAAGATAAAGAGGTTAAAGGAGTTTCCTTTAGTTGGAACCAAAGTAACTTGATATTTTCTTGTTATTCCAGGGTAAGAGGAGATAGGGCAAATCTATATTGCATGAATCTAGCCAAAATTTGTAAGTGACAAAAATAAATTTAAAAAGAATTTTTTAGAAAAGAATATAATTGGGTCAGTAGGTGCACCCAAGCATCCCCATTAAGTGAACCCAAGCATCCCCACTAGGTGAGCATCCTTTTAGCACCCTCATCATCCTCTAAATAGATTCAATAAAGCATGAGAGATACAAAGTCAAAAATATAAAATACGGTTGAAGATAAGCCCATGAAGAGAAATCAGCAAAAAACATTAATGTTAGGAGCAATGGCAGAAGAAGAGTAATTATTGAATAACTGGCTTATTGTACACCAAAGCTCGATGAGGTTACAGATGTCTTCCCATATGTTGACTGTGCTTGATTGGTTGTTGTTGAAAAGTCTCTTGTTTCTTTCTAACCAAATTTCCCATACAATAGCCACTAATAGATTATATCGAATCAAACCTTTTTTTTAATCTTGATGTTAATGGAACATATATCTTTGCGAAGGTCTTTGAGGCATAGGCAATGGTTAGACCACCCCATAAGTTCTTCCACCCCGTTCCATAAGTACTGTGTTGTGGGGCAAGATGGCCGTAAGAGGATTCATTGTTGTTCTTGCACATAACACACCAATTTGGGTTGAGGTGAATATTCTTGAGCCTATTTTGAATCATCTCCGCTATAAGAATACCCTTATGCAATGCAGACCAAACAGAAAACTTGCATTTTTCTAGAATCTTAGATTTCCACAAGGTTTTATGTGAATAGACATCTCCATCGTCAGAAATAGAATCATGTATAGCAAGTTTAATCTACATCGTAGAGAAAGAACCATTGTTGTTTAGCTTCCATATAGGAGAATCCATACCTCTGTGTTCAAAAAATGAAGGAAATTTCTCTTTAATGTCCCTTCATTGGTTGGGTTCTTTGTCACCTAAAGGTCTTATTGGGTTGATATCCAGTCATTAATTTCATCATTCTACATGTTCTTGATCGAACCATTTTTTAGTAAATAGAGTGCATAAATCCTAGGAATAGTGATGTTAACATTGTTAAGAGGGTCAAGATCGTTCCATTTACTGTGCCAGAAGGATAAGTAGCTTCCAGTATTGACTTTCCAACTAATATGAGCATTAAACCAATCAATACCCTTGCATATCGATCTTCAGGGTGCATTAAGAAGATTGTATCTAGCACTTAAGGGGATACAATCAGTATGAGTTTTAGAGTACTTAACATCAACTAATGTCCTCCATAAACCATTTGGCTCAATATGGTACCTCCAAAGCCACTTTATAAGCAAGGAAAAATTTGTATCAGCTTTGGGGGAGAGTCCAAAGCCTTCTTTTTCTTTGGGAGCAGTGATAGTGGACCATTTGATAAGATTCAACTTGTTTTTCTGGTTTAGGGTACTACAATAATTGTCAAAGTTACCTCTCCATAAGAATCCCTCCAATATTTTTCAATTTTCTTACTGGAGGTAGCAATAGCCTTGAAAATAGAAGGCTAATATGTTGGAAGACTAGAAATGAAGGAATTGATGAGGGTAAGTCTGCCACCGCTTTAGAAATGTGAGCATATTTCCAATTACTGAGTTTTTTATGAATCTTTTCAAGGATGTTGTCTAAAAAAGAAAGATTCCTAAGTGTAACATCCCGAAAATTAAGATAATTTTGGAGTTAATTATCTTAGTTTTATTTAATTAGATTTAATTTATTGTTATTTGAAACTCATGTAGTATAAATTATTTGGTTTGTGGGAATTGGAATTAATTAAATAATATGGATGTTATTTCATTAAATTAAAGAGTGAAAATTTTATGAAGATTTGAAAATTATATGTATCTATGGATATATATATATAGTTATTATTGAAAAGAAAAAGATAATTATATTTGTTAAAATATAATTATTTAAGGAAAAGATATTGTCTTTTGGAAAGAAGATAAAAATAAATTAATTGTGGAAGGAGAATTATTTGGAGAAAAGATATTTGTTGAGAAAAGAAAAATAGTAATAGTTATATTGTGGGGAAATTATAATTATTTGATAAAAGTATATTTATTTTGGTAAAAGAATAAGGTTGATTGGATGGAGAACTAAATGAAGAGAGAGAGAGAAAATATGAATAAATATGTGTATATATATATAGATATAGATATAGATATAGATACAGATATATATACATATATATTATAAGTATATTTCGAAATAACTAGTGGTAGAAAGAGAAAAGATTTGAGTTATTTAAAAAAAGGAGAAAGAAAATCAAAAGTAAATAGGAAAAGGAAATAATTAACAAGGGAAATTGCATTATTGGACAAAAAAGTTTAGAAAAATACAACTCATAGCACCCCTTTTTCGCATATTACAAATATGACAAATATGAATATATCAGAAGGCTATCAGAGGGCTATTCGATTTTAAATTTGCCACTTTTGTAATTTAGAAAATGTAATGACATGAGTCCTATTATCATAATTTTTTTGCTATTTTTGCAAAGGCCCCTAATAACAATTTATTATTACTATTAATCAATATTCATCATCTTCGTTTATTCAACCCTAGCGTCGCCCACGTCCCCTTGTCGTCGCTTGTTGTTATCTTTCTTCGTTTGACCTTCATCGCGTGAACATAATGACGACCGCGGCTCTTCGCCAGTCAGACAACGTTGTTCGTCGTTGCAAGCCAGATCGAACGCCTATGTCTTTGCCATCTTTCCCATCAAGTTTGCAAGCTGTCAATCACCTTCTAGCTTAGCCGTCCAACGACTCCAAGTTGCAACTGTTTGCCTCTCCATTCATGCTCCTCTTTCAAACATCGCAAGTCACGTTGTTCTCTCCACCGTTCAAGCTTTTCCTTTTCGTGAGTTGATATTCTGATAAGGCAACCCTAATCCTCAATCCAAAGATCCAAGCTATTAACGTAGCAAGAACATTTGAAATAAGAAACTAATACCTCCTTATACTAATTTAAATCAACCAAGAAAAATTTAGGACTAGATTACCTCTTAGATCAAAGATCTAGAAGCAAGATTTGAAAATCTTGTTCTAAATTTTGTCACTCCACAATCAAACTTGATCAAGGTTAGATTGAATGGCTTGCATGTATTCTACCACAAGAATTGCAAATTAAGGAAAAACTCTCAAAATTAGATTTCAAATTGCATTCATCAAAAGTCTTGTTCTTACAAATGGAAGTATAAAGGCATTATATAGCCTTATAGAGATTCTATCCTAATTAATGAAAATACAAAAAAGTCAAAATAAAACATTAATTAAGCTTTCTATCTTCCAACCACCATCTTTAATACTAAGTTATTCATGGTAGTCAGCCTAACTTGTTAAAGTAAAACAAATGAAAATACAATAAAAATAATACAATAACTAAATCATGAGGTCTTCAAATTATTGACTTCATGGAAGCTTAACGTCTACCTCATAGTCTGTTTCAACCAAGAAAACATTGACATTCAATACTCCAAATGGTCCTTCGTCTCTTGTATTAACATGTGGCACATGGAATTGAAGATGATCCAACCTTATCCATTCTTGTACATGAAGAATGAATGATTGATTAATCTTTAATGTCTTTGATCTTGTAATTGGTTTATATGGAACATCATGGTTCTTATCAAGTTCCCTATGTCTCCAAGCTGCATGTGAGTCGCCCTTTAGTCGAGCCTATTTGTCCTATTTTCACCTATTTTGAGCCACACTTTGGTGAGTTTTTGTTGGTATTTGATTGGGTTTTGGGTATGCTCATCAAATATAAATTTTTGGGTTTATGTTAAATTATTTTCTTGAAGTTGGATTTTTTTATTAAGATTTAATTGGCTAATTTTGAGTAATTGTTCTAGCTAATCTTGAGGTAAGAGATTCTACTACTGGATCTTCGAATTAAATTTTAGTAGCTGCATGTATTTTGTGATTATGCATTGATAGTAACTGAAAATGCATAATGAGATGTTGTGGTCGTTGAATGATGTTACATGATTTTATGGATTTCATGCTTTATGAACTGCTACGATTATGGACTATTATGACTGATGATTCATGTTATGTTATGTTGATTGTTTCATGCTTTTGAACTAATGGTGTGTCTGTTAACTTTGTCTGTTGAGCTTTTTACCCTATTGTATTGTGATCCTATCTATGGGGTCACTCGCATGACTAAGAGTGTTCATATGGGACCACTCGCACGATTTAGGAGTTTACCTACATATCACATGCACGATTAGAGGACAGTTATAAGGTGTATATGGGTTCACCTACAAGACTAGGAGTGTTCTGATGGGACCACCCACACAATTAGGAGTGTACCTACGTAGTACACACATGTTTATGAGGAGTGTACCTACGACCACTCGCATTACTAGGTGTGTTCCTACGCGTCACTCGCACAATTAAGGGTCTTCGTATAGTCCCACTCGCTCAGTGTGTATCTATGATCCCTCCCATGACTAGGGGTGTTCCTATGAGAACTCGCATGATTAGGGTGTTCGTATGATCTCACTCACCTAGGTGTGCTTCATTGGACACACGATATTATGATTATGTTTCTAACAAAAAGTTAACAGATCACCTAGCAGGACTAGTAGTGTGTCCTTTACTGGGTATATTTTATGTACTCACTCTTTACTATGTTTAATATTCCAAGCAAAGGTAGAGGATCTGAAAAACTGGTGAGCGATAGGAAGGGTCTGTGACATGCCATATGGGGACTCAATTTTGCTTATGTGTCTATGTATCAGTTTTATAGTTTTTTGGTTGAGTCTACACACAAAGGCATAACCAGGGTGACCATCTTGATTAGTGTTATTCCAACATCTTTGAATTTTGTTGAGAAGGTCTTTTTCAGCAATCAAATTGTTGTTCATTCGAAAAGGAACCGACTCGCATCTAAGATTCTTGGTCTCAAGCACAATAGAAAAGTGCTCGAAGGTAACTTTAGTCAATAGCTTTCTATAGTGATTGATAAATTTGTGTTCCCATTGAGTAGTGTATAAGAAATGAATAAGGCGAGAAAGCACTGGATGGTCTCGAAGGTTGGACCATGTAAATCTATCATTGATTGGGGGGGGGGGGGGAGGGGGGAGGGGGAATCAATTAAATTAGATCTTTGAATAAAAGAGTTGAACTTGTTCATACTATATTTAGCCTGGTTGATGGATGAATTAAGTTTCATTACCCCATCTTATCACATTAAAGTCCCCTCAATAATCCAATTTGAACAACAAGTAGAAGCAAGGATGGTGACTTCTTGCGAAAAAGATTTTCTGTTCTTTCTATTAACTGGGTCATAGACAATAGGAGACCACTAGTAATAGCCACCAGATTCAACAATGTTAGTAGAGATAGTGAAGAGACCTTTAACATAGTTAATCACATTATGTTTGATATCATCCCACATAAACAGAATTCCACCAGATTTGCCTTCCACCTTGTTTAGATATCCATTTAATGGTAATTGAACTCCATAAAATTTTTATCATATCTTTATTAACAGGTAATAATTTGGATTCTGTCAAACAAATAAATTCAGGGGAGTAAGAGGAAATTTCATCTTTTATTTGAGCTCTTTTGTGGGAAGAGCCAAGCCCTCTTACATTCCAAGATAAAATTTTCATGGAGAACTGTTTGACCCTGATGGTTCTGCACCAAATTCATCTTTGTTTTCATCTAGCATATAAGTTCCTGATGTGCTTGGAATAATACCAAAGGTAGGGGTAAGCTTGAGATTGTTGTTCTTAAGCCACATTACAAGCTGTTTTTTAAAATTTTCTTCCCTGATATATTTTTCCCCAGCCAATTATCATCTCCTTCATCTTCCTCTTCACTGTTGACTAAAGCAACCAGGCTATCTCAGATGATCTCTGATTAAGTAGGAGATTGTTGTACAGAAGTGGTCATAATAGGGTTAGGACTTGATATATACTCAATGTCCAGAGAGGAGAGATATTGCTAAGATCCACAAAGAGGTTGATACCTTCAAGTGTGGTATCCAGGGGCCTTTAGAAGATTGGCCTTTTGGATCATGGATGGAGTTGTTTTGTGCCGTCTCTTTAGCCCTACAAACATATATTGAGCTTTTCTTTCTTCTCTAAGCATTTTTAAAATTTGGAGGTCTAATTGAATTGGTTTAGATATGCTGCTTTGCTTGGGAGGGCTTATTTGATTTGAGGATGGGCCTTTTATCCGAATGGGCTTGGGAGAGGCATTCTCATAATTAAAATAAAGAAAGATTTAGAGAAAAGGCATAAGTTTAGTAAGAATTTTCACAAATGTACTAATTTGAAATTTATTTTCTTAATTAGGAAAGATAAGATTTTTTAGATAATATTAACCCTACCATCAATATTATTTAGATATTATTATTATTAATTATATATTTTGTTCATAATAAATTTTGAATTATTTCCTTATTGAATATTCCATAACTTCCTTACTTTAATGTTTATAATTAATATGGTAATAATTTTTCATTATATTTTTAATTAAGTATACATAAAAATCTAATCTATTATGGAAAATTTTAATAAAACTTATAATTACCATAATAATCTTCTTCCATTACTTAATTTTTGTACACTATTTCTAGGAAATCACCGGCAACCTTTTCTTTCCATCACTGGTGACCTTTTCGATTTTTTTAGCATTCGTCGGCAGCCGTTTCCATTTCTCTTATTGTGCAAGTTTTTCTTATCTTATTTTCCTATTTTCTGTTCATCACTATCTTCTTTTACCCTATTTGTACAAGTTTTCAGTAGCATTTTTTTGTCCATCACCGGGAGATTAAATTTACAGACCATCGGTAGCATCTTTTGTCCAACATTGGAGTTATTAAATTTACAAACCATACATCACTGGAAGTTATTAATTGTCCATCACCGGCAACCTTTATTTTCCATCACGTGAATGTAATATTATTTCCATAGTGAGTACTTTGTTCTTTTACCCGGTTAATATAAAATAACCAAATACCGTAACTACATTATTATAATAGTATATATAGTATAATATAACGATATACCCGTAAGTTTAATCGTTTCTTATGTGATTTATTATATATACCGCATATTATGTACAATTATACTGGTTTTATAATATTACTGCAATATATCATATTTTGTATATGTAATTTATTATTTATATACCGCATATTGTTTACATTTATAATATTCTTATAATATTACCGCCAAATATATAATATTTTGTATATGTTATTTATTATATATATACCCCATATTATTTATGTTTATAATAGTTTTATAATATTACCGCAAAATATAATAGTTTGTATATGTGATTTATTATATATATAC
>JBBPDI010000020.1:18350941-18361382 GCA_037974545.1 Cucumis variabilis
CCCACGATCAAAAACCTACTCACTCCTCATTATCCTCTACCTATAACTTAACCTCAAAATTTGATTCATAAAATTATGTTAACAAATTAGTACCACACACATATATATGCATACATTATGGAGTAAATTATGTAAATTTCCCAATACCCAAAAGCAAGACAAGTTTGCTTAAGAATTGAAAGAGATGTTTGTTATATAATTTAGCATACGATACAAATTAAATATATATTTTATATGGTATTTGACCCTTCCATATTACGTTAACAATTTCTTATAAGTTAATATTATAAAATGAAGCTGTAGATCTCAAGGACTGAGTTGTATGGCATGAGGCAGCTTCTTTCTGGTGCATGAAAAAATGTGTTGAGTTTATTATTACTTTTTTCATCACTTATTTGACCAATCAAATGCCAAAAAAGGCCAAAATAAATATCTTTTTTTTTGTTCTTGAGTTTATGTTTGTTTAGATATTACGTTCCGAGATGAACTTTGTCGATTTAAACATTTGCAATTTTATTAGAATATTTGTATTTCTTGAATATAAATTGGGGTATAGAGATAATATAAATCCCGATAACGTTTAGTAACAGATAGATGAACAAAGAAAAACGAGGAATCTTGAAATGAAAATTTGAGCACCAAAAGTTGATGGAATCGAATAACTAAAGCAAATTAAATGGCAATGGAAATTCAAATTCTTGACTAAACCCACCGTCCTAAGCAAAATAAGAAATCCAGTTTGGTACACCACTGGAAGCATATGGGGAAAAAATGTAACTATCATATCATATCATCGTGCTCCTTGATTCTAGGAATATTAAACTGTAGCAGTCGAGTGTGATAGATCGAAAAACTAAATTGGCCTACAAAATCGAAGGTAATCAATTGAAGATAAAAGACGAGTTTAGTTTAATTTTATGTGAAGAAACTCTTTTCTCTCCATTATACTCTTAAGTTTAATTTTATGTTCTAAATTACTTTTTTGTTTTATGTTAAACTTATTTCTAATTGTCTTTTTGTAACATAATTAATCATATGGAACTCACTCTCTCCCCACTACCAGAAATAAGGTTTTCTCCGTCGCAGAAACATGTCGTCAAAAACCCTCATCAACGTCGCGAAAGGTTACTCTGATGTCGTGGACGACGTTGGCCGGCACGTTGTGGAACGCCCGTTTGGGATACTTTTTGCGATGTAGCTCTCACCAATGATGAGAAAAATTTGCCCAACGCACGTGTCATTACGTCGCATACGGCTACGACCACTCGATGTCGCATAAGGCTTCTGTGACACAGACGTTGTCGTAGCCTTCAACGACGTCGCATCACAAAAGCTTACCGTAACATCAGGCTGCGAAAGGCTTCCTTGACGTCTGAGTTGGGGAAGGTTTTTTTATTATATTTATTTTGTCATTTTTTTATTTATTTTATTTTATTATTAGATTTTTATTATTATCTATTATTTTTTCATTATTATTTTAACTAAGCCCCGACGTAGTAAAATTTGCACTAAAATGATTAAAATAAAAATAGTTTCATTCATTAAAAATTGATGCATGGAATATGTTCAATACAAAAAAAAAAACAATTACATAATTCAAAACGTTACATTAAAAAAAAAAACTCAAAAGCTAATGCTCTAGTGCACTGTAGGTACGGACGCCAAACCTACAAATGACATAAAAATATAGTTAAAATATCACATATGCAAAATTAAACAAATTAAATATTGAAAAGTGTGTACTCCAAGTGGTCACGGGCCTCTCTATGCTTGACTCATCTCCTCGAGCATCTTCTTCATCTCCTCCATTTGTCGTGCATGGTTTGCCATTTGTCCATCTCGCTCTTTCTCCCTCAAGTGTTGTTCTTGGAGCATTCGGTTAGTGTTTTCAAGGCTCGCCCTTAGTTCGCTAACCTCCGCTATATGTGCCTGGTAGTCATACATATTGGAGGAAGAAGATGAAGCGGCAGTCCTAGACTTGGGCTTTGAGCCCCAACCAAGACATTTTGAGTAGCCCAGTCGTCTATCTAAAACTGTCTTGCATATCTCATCTTCAGTTATAGGATGAGAACCCTCTGGGATGAGCTGAGACTGAAGTTTTACCATTTGATTTTACACAATAGAAGCTTGTAAGTTTGAGAGATGATCAGACTTAAAAACAAAATTAAACGTATAACCAAACAAAAAAATTTCTAAAACTTACAAAAGCGTCCTCTGCTGCTGGTGAAATAAACTCGTTACTACTACTGGCATGCGTTTCTTTGAATAACTCAATACGATCTACCAGACGACCGTTTAGTTTAGTGAGCTCTGTTTGTCTCTGAACAAATAACTTTGTGCCACTTCTGTGGTTGTAAGGCTTCGCGCCCTAACAGCCTTACACATATTTAATTGCTCCTACGTTTCAAAAATGACAATGATCAAAATGTTATACTTTTAAATAAATTAAATAAATAAATATTAATAGATTTCAACGTAAAAGTATATAAATTACCTAAAACTGTCGAGTGATGTAGTGGTCAAAGAGAAAGTGTCAATCTTCCACCTGATTGACCAATCTCGAGGGCAGATTTGCTCGTGCTTGTTTAAGATCGCTAAACTTCTTAAAATTTCAATGGTTACTTGTCTTGAATTCCTTTCACACGGTGATCATTTGATGCTCAACAAACCGATTAAGTGCTGGATCATTTAGATCAAACATAAAAAATTACTACAAAAGAAATAGGTTTCAAGTTAGTATAGCTTTTATAGGGAATAGAAACATATATAAATGTTTATGAATTTACAGACTTACCGTTAGGCCGCCCTTGACGACCTTGATGCACTCTGGTGTTGCATCTGCCCCACTTCAGGACCTGAATAGGAAACGTGTCTCGTATCAACACACCGATAGTGCAATTGAAATGAAGGGCGTGTGTGAAGACAAGTCTGTCCCCTCCAGGAGGGATTGAAATGAGAATTCTCCCAGGACATCTATATTTCGAGAATGTCGTCGTACACTTCTCATAGTGGGAGTGAGAGCCGAATGAGAGGGATCTACTGAAAATGATCGTTATTAGATACGATAAGCATAACTTAAAGATATGAGTTAAGAGAAATTGTATTGAAAATGCTAGTTACTACGAACCTGAAGTGTCGCCTGCTGACGACGAACTGCCCACGTTATCCAACACGTCTAGGTTAAGAAAATAGTATTCCTCATGCGTGTTACTCGAAAAGTTAGACTGTATTTCTATAGACATAAAAATCAACAAACATTAAACAAACGTGAGTATCACAACGTAATTAATGTATAGAAAAATAAATGTTTGTATAGTAAAAAACAATAACATTGTTATTCATCATCGCTTAACCCACTTTGATGTGATGATTGTTCATCATTTTCATCGTTTATGACATGATGAAAATTTGGTCTTTCCACTATTGTAGGACCAACTTCTGTCCTGCACAAAGTGTCATCCTCAATGATGTGTTCGTCCATATGATGTTCGACGATAATTTTCAGTACATTAAGTTGATCATTTTTGGTATCTTCCACTTCTGGCACGTCCCATACACATTTATTTTATACCACTTGAACAATTTTCCAATTGATATCATTTTTAGGATCCTCAAGGTAGAACACCTGATGTGTCTGGGTTGCGAGAATCACTTGTTCCTTAGCAAACTAAAAACGGGACATGTTTATTGGTTTGTAGCCTAGTTCCTCATGTGTCCTATGATTTTTGTTTTTTTCTGTGTCAAACCATCGACACTTGAATAGCCAAGCACGTCGTCCAAATAGATATTGAACGTGCAACACTTCATCTAAAACACCGTAAAAATTATTGTTGGCACTCCCTCCACTACCTTCTCTGATTACCATGACTCCATTATTTTGTGTTGTGCGTCAAAAATGCTCTAACGTGTGAAATCAACATCACAGGCAATGCATCCACTATAAAAGCGGACATCAAGTGATGGTCCCATTGCGAGTGAAAACAAATCTTAAGAAATGTTTGAATTGCCACGCATTTCTGCCATAACCTGAAATCGGTGTACCATAAAAGTACTTATATGTACAAAATATGTATAAAGTAGAAATGTTCAAAGTCATTTACTCGAAATACCTAAGCTTTGAACCAATCAACAAATGCTCGTTGGTGTCTTTTAAACAGTTCAGAAAAGCTTTCACCCCGATGACGTATCAAAAGCAGGTGCTTCCTAAAGTACACAATAATGAGTTTGTGTGACGACAAGGTATAAATACCTAAAATATGTATATTGTCAAATGAATGTGTGAATGGATCAAGGTATAGAAATGCGTACTTTTGGTACTCAGATATGTCATCCACGTTGCTGAGGATGTACCAATGAAAGAGTTATTTCTCTTCTTGTGATATACTTTGTAAACATGACATTCCCAATGGTCATACCTTCTGATCGAATACTTCAAACTCACCAATTGACCTTATCCTCTTCAATGCTATTATCATTTCGATCATCTCTAGTGAACTAGGTCTCAATCCCCTTCAGATACCATGAATAGAAAGTACTTGATTCGTTTATAAGATATCTTTCTACAATAAACTCCTCAGGACGTGCTTTTTACGAACATATTGTTTTAGTGTGCAGACTTCTTTCAATGGGATACATCCAATTGTAAGAAATTGGACCAGTAACCTTCGTCTTATATGGTAAGTGAAGTGCAAGGTGCACCATGACGCTGAAAAAAGCAGGTGGAAATATTCTTTCCAATTTGCACAATATAATTATAATATCTAACTGCAATCTATCCAAATCACTTATTCTTATCGTTCTAGCTCACAGATCACGAAAAAAACTGCACAATTCAGTAATTACAATGTACACATTTTTTGGTAAAAAACTCTTAACACCGACTGGAAGAAGTCGGTGTAAGAGACCTGATATTTTCTTCTCGTTTGCATTCATGCATCGTGAAATATTATAAACGAATTCATTAGAAAACTTAATTGCTTTCAAGAACTTACAGAACTCAATCTTCTCGCTACTTGTCAAGGTATAACTCGCATGTGGTTTCACCAATCAGTTATTTACTTCTGTCAAATGTAAATCTTTTCTTATTTTCAAATCTTGTAAATCCAACTAGGCATTCGTGGTATCTTTTGTTTTTCCTTCAATATTTAATAACGTACCGACCAAGTTGTCACAAACATTCTTTTCAATATGTATTACATCAAGTTTATGACGAATAAGTAATCTTGACCAATAAGAAAGATCGAGAAAAATACTTTTCTTAGTCCAATTAAGAACTTCGTTTCTTTTTCTATCTTTCAACGAAGAATGCTTACTCATTTCTGAAAACTCCAAGGAATCTAGTTGTTCCAATATTTCTTGGTCATTTATTACAACTAGAGGTGGTTTACGCTCTACCTTTCCATCATGGAGTCTACTTCTACGCCAAACATGGTTATCTAGAAGATACCATCGATGTCTCATGAATGCTATCTTTGTGCGTATTCCGAACTGTAACGTCCCAAAAATTAAGGCAGTCAAGATTATCTTTTTGTAGAATGATATGGATTTACCAATTAAGTTATGGAAGATAAGAATAATTATATTATTGGGGATAATATAATTATTTAGGAAGATATGTTATAAAAGTATTCTTTAATTTTGGAAATAATAATAATTATATTAAAGAAAATATAACTATTAAGTTGATATATTTTTGTTTTGGGAAAATATATAAAGAAATAAATAAAAGAGGAAAAGATGATTGAATGAATAATTAATTAGGTGAGAGAATGAGATTTATTATGTTGTTATGTTTTGGAAAGGGGGTAAAAGATTGATTTGATGGGTATTTAAGATGAAGAGAGAATTTTATTGAAAAGAGAAAAGGAGAAGGAAAGAGAAGATATAATAAGAATAATTGTTAATAATAATAATAATAATAATAATAATATTGTTTATATTAAAAAGTCCACTTCGTGAAACATGCCAAACTATTCACCTTCTTCTTCCTTCTTCACAAACCTAGTCGTCGCTTCTCACTCTCCTACTCTCACCGATAACGACCGACGCACCACTGCATCCCTCTATCACAGTAAGCAGGACGCTTCAATTTTGTCGTGTTGCTTCTCTTCGTTCGTCGAAACCAAAGCCAAAGTTGCAGCTCTCCTCCTCCGTTTGATTCTCCTTCATCTATGGGTCATCTCTCCTCATATGAAAGTTCACAACATCGACCGTTCCCGCCTTGGCAGCCACACGTAGGCCACCGTGAGCAGTGTTTCAGACTTGAGCCCCTACCATCTTAACAGAGTCATTCCTTTACGATCAAGTCGCACGTCTCCAAGCCATACGAGTGAAAACAATTCAAGCTGATCCTCTTCTGCGAGCCTTGTGCTGGAGTTGAGTGCCCTTGTCGAGCCATCCCCTATTTTGAGCCACTTCTTGGTGAGATTTTCTTAGTTTTAATTGGAAATTTGAGTTGTGAATTTCTCCCAACCAAGGTTGAATTGGATTTCAACCTCCTTTGTTGGTAAGTTGGTAAGCCTGAGAAATTAATTGTTTGTGGTTATCAAACTATTAATTTGAATCTTATTCATGTTTAGAATTTGCTTGTTGGAAAGCTTGATTGTTGCTAGGAATAAATTTTGTGTAGCTAATCTTCAGGTAAGGAATTGGATCCCTATATTAAAGTTGCATGCATTTTTTGTATCATGTATTAATGTAGTTAAGAGAGACATGTATGACTGAGACGTTATAACCGTGATACATTGTAGTTGAGGCATGCTATGATTAAACAGGATATGATTGAGTTATGTTTGGCTGAGATACGACATTTATGTTATGATATATTTTTATAGGCTATGATGTTCTGTTAGATTTACTATTAGAGTCGTACCTTATGGGTATCCCGTAGGATCATCACCTATTTATGTTTGTGTGGCTAGTTTTATGTGTGATTCGACGGGATCACTTACAGCCTGACTCTCCTTTAGGGTGTTTCCTTCGGGGTCATCGAAAGCCAGATGTGTCCTTCGGGGATCACTGGATAGAGTCCCTTCGAGAGCACAATAGTTAGACGGTACCTTCTTACAGGACTCTAACATAAATTTAACAGACACTTAGTAGGACTAACAGTGGGTTTCTTACTGAGTATAAGTTTATACTAATCCTTTTCTATGTTTAATTTTACAGGCAAAAGTAGAGGTAAAGCAAGTAGACGAATGACAAGGAGAGACCGTGGTTCACCATAAAGGATAATATATGCTTTATTACACATTTATTGTTTTCAGTATTCAATTTAAAGAAAATTATTTTAGAACTCAGATTTACTTTTAGATATTTCTTTCTATTTTAAAGAGGGCCCAAACTAGTTTTTAAATAATATATTTATTTATTATTTTCTTCACACATTTTATTTATTATTGATTTTAAATGAATATTCGAAATATTTTCTTTAAATTAATATTTTTTATTTTAAATAAAAAAAGTTTTTATTTTAAATAAAAAAGTTTTTATTTTAAATAAAAAAGTTTTTATTTTAAATAAAAAAAGTTTTTATTTGTTTTATTGGTAATAACTTCATCTTAATATAAAGAGTTGGGTCGTTACACGAATGATGATCTATCTTCTAAAATGGGACATGCCTGATATCCTTTTATATTCCAACCAGATAGATCACCATATGTCGAAAAGTCATTAATTGTCCACAACAAGGCTGCATACAACTGAAAACATTGATCTATCAGACAATCATACGCGCACACCAAACATCCATAGATTTTTTAGTTCCTCAAGTAATGGCTGTAGGTACACATCAATTTCTTTGCCAGGAGATTTAGGTCCAGGATTGAGCAATGACATGAAGAAGTTTGACTCTTTCATGCATTTTCATGGTGGTAAATTATACGAAATTAAAACCACAGGCCACATACTATACGAGGTATTCATATGACTGAACAAATTGAATCCATCCTAAGTTAACCCCAAACGAACTTTTTGTGGCTCTAAAGAAAAATTAGGAAATTCAGAATCAAAGTACTTCCATCCCTCTACATCGGCTAGATGTCTCAACACATCTCTGTTTTCACTCGTTTATCCTTATGTCATCGCATGTCTACCAAACTTTCTTGCGATACAAACAATTGCTATAATCTTGACACCAAAGGAAAGTAATGCAATACCTTTTGTGGAATTTTCTTTCCTGATCTGTTGGAATTAATTTTGATTCGAGACTTACCACAAGTCAAACATTGTTGCAAGTCCTCGAACTCCTTCTAGATCAATACACAGTCATACTTACAAGCATGAATAGTCTCGTACCATAGGTCCAAATCACGCAATCTTCATTTGGCTTTATAGAATGAACTAGAGATGTTAGTACTACACATTGGAAACATACGTTTTATTAACTCTAACATCATATGGAAGGACTTGTTGATTCAACCATTGAGAACCTTCACGTGCATCATATTAACCAAAAAGTTTAGTGATAAAAATTCTGAACAGCCGGGGTATAGCTCACAACTTGCTTGATTTTGTAACTCCTTAAATACGTTGTTTGTTCTGTCTTCTTCTAAATCTAAACCTTCCTCCATCTCTTCTACTTGTTTAATACCAGCTTGTAAATCATGCAACATATCCAACATTTCATTTTCTTCAGTAATTGTGTTACTACTAGTTCCTTCATCAATTATTGGATAACTACTACTCGTTCCTTCATCAAATGTTTGCATACCTATGTTCAAGTTCACGGGTACTCCATGATACACCTAGTATATATAGGAGGAGGCTATTCCAGTAGTTAATAGATGTCGTCTCACACCCACTAAAGAGTCTCAGATTAAATTTATACATTTCTTGCATGGACACCTTATTTTTTCGTAATTATTTATGTGATGTTTTGCAACCTCTAAAAACTGAAAAACTCCTTCTCTGTACTCAAAAGAAAACATATCCCTAATTTTTATCCAACTCTTGTTCATCTCGTTAAAAAGCCTAACAAATAAATATGTTATATTAGTTTTATACATCTTTCATTTTAGTTAGCCTATTAAAATTTTTTAAAAATTCAAATGCAATTTGAAGGCGAAATTTAAATGCAATTTAAATGTAAAATTTACATTCAATATCGAATTCGAATTTAATCTAAACTCATACATTTTCCTAAATTCATACATTATTTAAATTTTATATAATTTTCTAATTACAATAAAAGAATAGCATTCGCATGTATAAACTAAACTATACATTAAACATATATATACATACACCCTAAACTATACTTATACATTAAACATATATATACATACATATTAAACTAAAAAAACATATACATATACCCTAAACATACACTTCTACATTACACATATATATACATACACATTAAACTAAAACTACATATACATACATACATATACATATACATATACCCTAAACATATATATACATACATATACATACAAATACATATACATACATTCTAAACATATATACATATATATATACACACACACGTACACATACATATACATATACTTTACACATATATAAATTCAAAAGAAAAAAAGAAAAATAACCTATTAGCTTTCAACAGCGACAACAGACGGTGGCGACGAAGGTGGGGGCGATGGTGGCGACGACAACGACAGCAATGGCGAAAAATCTTCTTCTCCCTCTCGATTTTTCTTTCCGTCATAAACATTTGTGAAGTGCTTTTGTGTTAAAATAGGCCACACTTTTTTTGACGTCTTTGAAAACATCGAAGAAAGTGTTTTTCTGCGACGTGCGTACTATGCACGTCACGAAAACCCTAAGCTCCTATGACATTTGACAGACGCACATCGTCGAAAGTTGCAACGTTTTTTTTTAAACTGGACTTTCCACAACTTTGTTATCCATCACGTTGCAGATTATGTCATTTTTCGCAACATGAAGTGAAAACATTGATTTATTATTTTCACTTTTCGCAATGTTGAGGGATTAGACGTCACGGAACGTTGAAATAATAAATTCAATTTTCAACTTTTTACGACGTCTATCTATCACATGTCGCAGAAAGGTGAAACGTGTCATTTCATATTCGACTTACCACGTCGTGTGGCAGATAGACATTACAAAAAGTTGAAATGAGTCGTTTTAGCTTTGATTTTCCATGACGTGGAGAATATATACGTCACGGAAAGTCATAAAATAAATCAAAATTATAACTTTCCGCGATGTCACCCTGCCACACGTTGCAAAAAGTTGATAATTTATCCTAAATTTTACACTTTTCGCGACATGTGTGTTGGAATTTGTCCTAAAACTCGTAGTTTATAATCATATTTTGTTCAATAAAGTCGTTATTGAGAAATTGAATTTTATAATCTTAAATCCAATAAACTAAGTCCCGAGGCTATTTTTTTAGTAAACTTGAACTTTATGTGAAGACATAAACGTGGATCAAGTTCGAGTTAATAGCCTGAAT
>JBBPDI010000020.1:18379141-18404260 GCA_037974545.1 Cucumis variabilis
GCTATATACTCGAACTTGATCCACATTTATGTCTCTACATATAAAGTTCAAGTTTACTATATATAATAGCCTTGGGTGTTTCATTTATTGGCTTTAAGATTATAGTATCAATAACGATTTTATTTAATAGAATTTTGAATACAAACTACGAGTTTTAGGACATAAATTTCAACAAGAATATGGGATGAATCTAAATATCCTGGACTATCCAACCCATATTATAAGGGTTGAGTTGGGTTAAGTTAAAAAATTTTAATTTTTTCTGGTTGGGTTGGGTCTCGGGTTGGAGGGTTGAAAAATTCGGTTCAACCCAACCCAACCCGAATTAATATAATATATATTCTTTAATAAAAAATAAATTAGGTATATAAACTTTGAATTTATTGTATGAAATTTTGAATTATGTATGTTTAAAATTTAAGTGTAACAATTTTGAATTTTTATAACCATTAAAAACTTGAAACGAAAAAAAACTATACAACCGAACCAAACTGAACCCATATTTTACAAATTGGGTTAGGAACTAAATTCGAGTTATTCGAGTTACCAACTCAAATAACCCGAAAATATGGGTTGGGTTGGGTTGGGAGACATTCTCATAATAATCACATGACATCAAATATATACATGACAATTTGATAGCAATCGTATTAATCAGATATTGAGCATACATGGCAATTACCCCTTTATGTAGGATAATACTTTTGTTATAGATACAGTATATTTGCACGATGCAAATAATGAGGCAAAATATCACACGGTCACAAAGACAGTATATTTGTAAACTACCATTAGTTTTGGAAAATCTTAACTAATTTATGATTTTTTCAGGATTGACAAGATTTTCCCAATATTCCCTAAATATATGTCTATAATTCATAATAGATTTTTAGATTTTTAGCATTTAAATCAAATTAAGTAACATTTATTTATTTAATTCATAAATCTTATGTTTAATAATGATTCCTCCTAAAAAATGGCTAACAAATTTTCAACCTTTCCTGATTTATTAGATTTTATAATATTTTGACTTCAAATATTATATCATATTCTTAAAATAATGGCAAACACTAATTTCGTATTTTTGTATTATTTATATTCCAAATTATTTAAAAATATATCAAATAATACATACAATGTATTATTAATAAAAAAATGGCTATGAGTATTTCAATCATTCATGATTCATTATATTTTATAATATTTTGATTTCAAATAGTACATCATATCCATAAAATAATGGCAAACATACATAAATTAAACATTTTGTATTATTTATATTACAAGTTATTTAAAAAAAACTATCAGATAATACATATTACGTATGGTTAATAATAATTTAAAAATAAAGTTTTATCATTCCTACAATTGTTTTAATTATGAATATACACTTATTTCGGTTGGTTTTTATTAAAAGAGTTAGTTTATTGGGCCTCTTGTATCGAATAATTATTTTTCACGTTCTGTTTTTTAATCACGTAAATATTCATATTTATTTTAGTTAGATTTTTTATTTTGTGTGTTATTGTTTTGTTGAAGCCATTCTTTAGCGTAATATTGTGTTGTCTTTCTTTACGTTATCCTTTAGCATTATCTATGATGGCTTTACAATGAGTAAAGATTGTGGTGGATGGTTGATGAATCGTCTTGATATTTTGATTACCGTGTGGTTCATGTATATGTTTCTTTATCAAAGGTTTCAAGACTAAAAGAACCTGATTAGGAAGGAAAGTTCAAAAGAACCTGATTACGAAGTAAATGGATGTGAAGCCGTGCAAAAATCATGCGAAAGTAAATGGCAAGTGAAGAAATAGGCAAAGAAGATGAAGAAACAGGGAACAGACGTGAAATCAGTGATTTGGCAGTGAAGAAATATCTGAATAAGATGAAGAGATGAGTTTCAAATGGAATGAAAATTTCATAGGGTTTCAAATGGAATGAACGAAGCTAAATCGGCCGAAGTCCAAGAATGATTTAAACGTTTGCAGAGGTTAGGTGGAGCTTCCCATTAATGGCAATATGTATAATTTTATGTTTTTGGAAGAAATTATATTTTCATACTGTAACAAATATGTCTTTTAATAGCATCTATTCATAGCATATTTAGTATTACGCTATAAAAAATAGAAGGAAAAAAAGGCGAAAAATGAAAATTAAAAAAATAATATTTTTTTTTGGTTTTGCGGGTTATTCTTATTGCCCAAAATGTTTTTTTTTTTTAATTTTTTCAGACTTCCACCGATTTCCCTCTTCTCTCACAGACTCCTCCCCTGATTTCCCTCTTCTTGCAAACCCATCCTCCGTATCATCCTTCCTCTCTTCTCTTTCTCTATTTTCCATGGAAGCTTCCAAATCTCTTCTTCTCTTCCTCGCCTTCGCTGCCACTGCTGCCATCGTCTCCGTCCATAATATTATTGACATGTTGAAAGACTTCCCTCAATACAACGTTTTCAGCAATTATCTCTAACAAACCAACTTGCCGACAAGATAAACAGTCGTCAAACTATCACCATCCTTGTCGTTGCCAATGGCACTCTCTCTTCCATCCTCGACAAAACATCTTCTTTTGGTTATCAAAAATCTTCTTAGTCTCTTCACATCGTCTTGGTCTACTATGATCCCACAAAACTCCACAAGTTCTCCAACGGGACCATTCTTTCCACTATGCACTATACCAAACCACATGTCACGCGCTTAGAAATCTATATTTCATCAACATTATCAATCTCCAAGGCGGTAAGGTTGGATTCGACTGCATCGTACCCAGATCTAAACTTGAATCAAGTTACATGAAGTCGATTGTGAGTTTTCCATACATCATTTCAGTTATTGAGATGTAGGGGATTTTAACAGCTCTGACTCCCTCGACTTCTGACGTTAACATAACGTCTTTGCTCGAGAAAGCTGGGTGTAGACGTTTGCAACACTAACTATTTCTAACTGTGTGATTAAGACTTACGAATCGGCGGTTGAGAAAGGATTGATTATATTTGCGTCGAATGATGAGGCATTTAAAGCCGATGGAGTTCTAGATCTGAGTAAGCTTACCAATGCTGAAGTTGTTTTGCTTCTCTTTATTTGCTTTCACAATAGCTTATCAAAGCATGAGCTTGGTATGGAATGTATATTTGTTCTTGTTGTATTCTAACCTTAGTTGTCTACAATTAATATACATTTGTTCTTGTTTTGTTGATTCTTTGTGGTAAATAATTATCAGCTTGGTGAAGGCAGTCTTTGTTGACATAATGAATCATGATATGTATTAATCTCCATAAGGTATTGTCAAAGCTCTACAAGCAACATATCATTGTCTACATACAAGAGCTTGAGGTATACTTTTATGGATGACCATAAAAGTGTCATTAAGGACAATTTCATGGTTTCTATTTATGTATTTGAACTTTCTATTATGTGTTAAGTCTACATTTTCTTGTTGTCATGAGTATTCAAATGGCTAAGAAAAGAATCCACAGACTCATTTACAAGTAACTATTGTTTATGCTCTCTGGCAGAAAAATTCAACTATTTAATTACTTGTGTACTCCATTGTTTATGATTGCCTTTGTATGTTGGTAAAATTTTATTTTTACTTTTAGTCTAGATTTTGTGAACATTAAATATCTTGATGATGTAGTTGATTTTGCTCTTAGCCTACTATTTAATATTTTACTCTTACCAAAATCACCAACAACTTCAAATGTCAAGTTAAGTGTTAGGCCTGAGTTGTTGTGAATTCTTCTTCTTTTTTCTTTTCTTTTCTTTTTTTTTTTTTTTTTTTTTTTTTTGAATTAATGGTTCCTCTTGTCCTAGGTTGCACCACTATCATGGGAAAAACATTTGTATATTCTGATGCAAAATCTTCTATACAAAAGAGCTTTTATCTACATGGGCCTTTTTTTTTCTTTTCTCCTTTCCTATATGGTCATTTTCTGAATCGAAATCTTATACATTTATTTTTTTTATTTACTTGCGGTCTTTAGGGGATATATATGAGCATGTTGTATTGCTTAGTGTGAAGGTTGAGGATTAAGATGCATTTGAAAGAGATTTCTTCCAATTGAAGCCTTACTATACTGATGCTCGGTATATTTCTTCTTCTGAATGAAAGTGAAATTTGAATTCCTAGTTTATCTAACTTATTAAGGTTCGTTATTTATAATCATAATATATTACCTTCTTCATTTACGTTTTCCATTTTTTATTTTTTTAAAAAAATTGTGTGTGGGCGGGGGGAGGATTGTGAAAATTTGTAGTATTTTATATTCTTCAGTTAGTTCCTTTGGTTTGTTTTTCTTCAACTCATCGAAGGCCCATTAAAGCTTGGGAGAAAATACTTTGGTCCATTGGTGTCTTTGCCTTTGTTTTGAAAAAAGTTTCATAAATTTTCATGCTTAAGAATGAATTTGGTATCATATGTATTATATCAGCAAATTATTAGGGAAATAAAAGGTTTGTTCATGCACTACCTCTTTTATATCCATGATATCTTTCTGTTAGGGAAACCCATCTATTATAGTTACTATGAATTTTGCTATCTATCTTTATGTTAGTTCATGTTTTGATGTGTGAGATTTGTAAGTATTGAGGTGCAATTTGTGCAGTGTGATAATCATTGAGTTTTATCATTATGTTAGTACTTTGAAGATGGAGTAACCCATGATATCTTCTATAGTTTTCAACCACTGTGACTGTTGGCTATGGTTTCTTTGATCTCAATGATAACTTTTTTATATTCCTGTTAGTTATTTGATCTCAATGATGATTTTTTAATTTACCTGCTAAGCTTACTGTTGAGGAGGTGATATTATATACACACATACACACATATATAACTATATTGTTATTATTTTTTAGTACCAAAGTTAATTGTAGTTAGTTGTAACATTTTTGTGTTAATTTTAGTGCAAAAAAAAAATGATGGTGTTCAATATCATAATAAAAATAAGAAAGAAAATAATAAACTTTGATGATTTTGTTGAAGACATTTGTTTTTGTTGAACTCTGTTTTTCTTATTAAACTTTGTTACTTAGTTTGATGGGCTTTGGAATCTGACGAGAGAAAGTTCAATTATGATTTGGACATTTTTTCTTATTAAACTTGTGATGTTCATAATGAATTTTGTAGGTCGAGAACAAAATTATCAAAAAAAGAATTCATGTCGGAGTCCAGCAATTGCAGCCTTCTTGATGCATCGAGGAATTTCAATTGAGGAATGTGAAGAATGACGACCTGGATACTTTAAAAACAAAATAACAATTTAAAAAAATTGCAGAAAAAAAAGATGGAAATGAAGGGCAAACCTGGATACTTTAAAAAAATAGTCGGCTTCATGACTTTTTGATTTTGTTATATGGACCGTATATATCTTAGTTTTTTGTTATATTTATGAAAATTAATTTTTATTTTTTTAGAGATAATCGTGTAAATAACAAAATAATAAATAACAAACTGAAAAATAGCAAATCTCGAAAATATTAAAATTTATGGCAAAACCACCGACTGCAATTTTCTTTTATTTTTTTATACCATTTTATATAGAACAATTCATTTCTTATAGATATTGTGTATTTGCATAGTTCAAAAAATGCGATAGAATTCCACGAATTCACGAATACAGTGTTTGCAAAAAATCTTCAACTTTTGTAAATCTTAACTAAATATGATATTTTATTGTCAGATAAAACTGCACCAACATCCCCTAAATATATAGTTGTAATTTCTACTAGATTTTCAGATTCTTAGAATTTAAATCAATTAATTAACAAGTTATTTCTATAATTGATATGTTTAATAACCATTTCCAATCAAAATTTTAGACCATACCCCTAATGGCAAAGATAAATTCAACATTTTTTATTCTTTATATTCCAAATTATTTATAAAAAAATTATTAAATAATACATAATATATATTTTTAATAAAAATTTGAATTTAAATTTTATATCATCCCTTAAAATCATCAAATTGAATTCAAATTTTACATGATATCCCTAAAATAAGGGCAAAAATAAATTCAACATTTTCGGACTCTTTATAGTCCAAAAAAAATTATAAAAAAATTAATAAATACATAATACATATTTTAAATAACAATTTAAATTATAAAATTTTATCATCCCCTAAAATTGTGTTAATTACGATTATCTAATTATTTTGGTTGATTTTTATTTTAAAAAATTATATTCTTGTGCCAAATGTATAGACTTAAAAAAATAAATATGAACTATATATTTAAATCTATATACATAGTCAGTTAATTGTTTTGAGATGTGTTTTTTTGGTAACTTTAATATTCACGTTTTTGGTAACTTTAATATTCACGTTTATTTTCATTAAACGTTTTCTTTTTTGTCTAACGATTTCCGTCGAAAGCTTTCAATCTTTACAGTATATCCTTTAGCCCTATTTGTTGAAGACCATGATATTTTTATCGTTAGTAAATAAAAATATTTTATTAACCTACTTGAAAATATTTGTTTGAAAAATGTAAGGAAAATATAAATTTGAATATATTTAATTTGTTCCATTTGTTTTATTGTTTATTTCCTTTTTTTTCTTTCTTAATTTAATAAAATCGATTTAGTTGTATGGTTAAATTGGCCAAGTTTGATTGCATTGATTTTCTATAGAGTTATAGTGTATTTGTACATATTATATGACAATATTATTCTTTTTAGATTAGTTCCACAATTTTGTCATTTGACAGAATGTATAGCATATGTTGCTAACACAATTCCATTGTAATTTATGTTTTTAAATAATGTGAGAAACTATTCGTTCTATATATCATGATCACATATTCAAATATTAATATTTATTTGCTCATATAATCATATATTTTTTCAATCCAAAAAACTTAACATTAAGATGAATCTGTTACAAAACCAATGATAAGAACGATTTCCTAAATAGTGTCATTAAATCATAATTAATCACAGTTGTTTAACTAACCAAACTTTGTAATAACCAATAAAATTAAGATTCACAAACATAGTATATGTCAAACATGAATGATGTTATAAACAACAGATTTGGGACACACACAAAAAAGTAAAAAATTTGGTTATCAAGATATAGTATCATTCTCCTAAGTATAAGATAATTCATATATTCTAAATACAGTGTATTTGAATTGCTCAAAAAATGAGACAAGATATTGGAAATTGGACGAAGAGAGTGTATTTTGCAAACAACATTCAAATTTGGTAAATCTGAATTAAATCTGCTATTTTGTTGTTGGACAAGATTGTACAGGCTTTGTTAATAATGGCAAATATATATACAGGCTTTGTTAAATTTTAAACAATTTATTAAATAATACATAATATATTTTTTAATAACAATTTGAATTCAAATTTTAGATCCTTTCTAAAATAATGCCAAATATAAATACAAATTTTTTTACTTTTTTATATTTTAAACAATTTATTAAATAATACATAATATATATATTCTTAATAACAATTTGAATTTAAATTTTAGAATTTTAATGATGTCTAATGGCATTTTTGCAAAATCTTCTTCTTTTAGGGCAATTATTTGACAACACACGTTACTATAAGCACCGACAATGGCACTTAACGATTAAATGATCGAGAAGCATGAGGTTAAAATTGCCAGGGACGGTGAGCAAGGTGGCGACCTAGGGTGGCGTCAGAGGAGCTAACGACGGTGGAGGGAACAAAGTTTTGGATGGTGCAAATAGAGCCATTGGATGGGCAACAAATGACGTTGTTTTGGGGTTTGCAAGTGTCAAGTGATCTGATTTTAGTTTCTATTTAAGGAATGAGGGGAGGATTTGGAAATCGTTTTTGCTTGAACGTTTGAATGTCTTAACGCGCACGATTTGAAGAAGATATGAAACAACTAAAAAAATTATGTAGAGCTTTGATGATAATAGGTGTGCAACTTTCGCGTTTTGGGGGGAAATTAGAATTTTTTTATGGGTGGTAATTAAGTGTTGGGAGTTTGATTTTAATTATAGGGTATTTGTGGTTTCTTGAATAATTGTATTTAGGATTCAACTGTTACTAACACTTAGTAAGGCATTTAAGACATTATTATAGCAATTTTTTTCTTCATATTTTTCAAATTTTCTATTTTAATTTAAATAAAAGTTTAACATTTATCTAAACTAAACCTCATATTTTATCATTGTTCTTGTCAGTCCATTTTTTTAATTAATTGGTAGATTTTAACTTATCCCAAATTTAATCCACGTTTCCTCTGTGTAATGTTAAGAAAAAAGGTCAAAGAACGACTTTTAATATATGGCTTTGTTATTGGGTCGACATTTTGGGGATAATTAAGAAGTTGATTGGGAATTTGGATACAAAACTATAAGTTTGAACCATCTAACTGTATTTTTTTCAAATTTTGATTGACACTTAAGCTTTAGAAGTTAACTTATAAATTTAACGAGAGAATTTTACTTATTTGAAGAAATTAAAATTTAGTTGTGTAATTTTTATAAGAAATATAATAAATTTTGTAATTTTAAAATTTAAAAGTAATCATAAGTTCACGTTTAGTACTGTTCTAATAGTTAAAATTTAGACTATAGTTTTGAATTTGAATTTACTATCTTGTAAAAGAGATTTGATTTCTCTTTATTTTATGTTAAATTGAGCTTAGCTTACTTGACTTTCCATTCAAGAGCTAAAAAGATGTTCTTCTTTCTTTTTCTCAAATTGTTGTGCTAGAAATTATTTTCATTGTTAATATACACATTTAAAAGTAATAGAATTTAAATTTGAGTGGATCAAATCTTGAAATAAATTGGAAAGGAAAAAAAATAATTTTTTTTTCGAAATTATTATATTTATTATCTAAAAGAAAGAAATAGATTAGTTAAGATGTATTATTGATAATATGTAGATGTCAATTAGTGTGCATAGCCACATGTCAAGCAAACATTATCAATAGTGTCCACCATGTGTCAAGCAACATGGCTTCTTAGTGGGCATTTAATCCACCTCCTACTTGCCAAGTTGCCTATAAATAGAGGGTTTTGGTGGATTTGTAAAGATATATCAAGAGTGGAGGAATTTCCAAAAAAATAGAGAAAGTGGAGAAAATTGAGATTTTTTTCCTTAATTATTCTCTTATTTTCTAAATTTTTTATTTCTTTATTATATTATTTGTATATTATTATATTATTTTAATATTATAACTCCTCGATTTCCATATTTCGGTGTGCCTCATTTTCACAACACGTTATCAGCACGAAGCTTCAACCACCTCCTCTGTCAAAGGTAGGTTCTTAATTATCCCCAAAAACTGACATACCGTATTAAGATGTGCATTATATGTTCCAATTGCTCAACCACAACATATTATGATGGGTCCTTAAAGGAGGCTAGGAATATATGTTGGATTTGATTCTCCATTAATTATTAAATATCTTGAACACCTGACAGGTGATGTATTTACTGCATGATTTGTTGATTGTCATTTTAATGAGACAAATTTTTCAACATTAAGGGGAGAAATTAAGAAGTTGGAAAAAAAATTACATGAAATGTATCATTATTGTCTCGTTTAAATCTTCGTACAGATCAATGTGAACTTGAAGTTAAAAAAATAATCCATTTCCAAAATATAACAAATCAGTTACCAGATGCATTTGAAAATGCAAAGAAAGTAACTAAATCACATATAGCAACCGCAAATGTCTTCTCAAAGATTGATATCCCAACACAACATGCTGACATTAATGAATATGGAAAACGCCAGAAATATGGTAGACCAGTAGATTCCAAAGATAAAAAATCTCCTAAAAAGGAGTCAAGTCAATAACTCGATTAAAGATGTGGATGTGGATGTTCCAGAAGGAATCCAAAAATTAACTTCTGACAAAAATGTCGAAGAAGATAAAATAACCGAAGATAATAATGAGATCTTGATAAACTATGTTATGACAAGAAAAAGATAGAACCGAACTAGTGTAGTTATTGACAACATTTTTTGCATATAATGTTACTCTTGATAATATATTCGAAAATGAGGATTCTAAACTAAAATCTATTGAAGAATGTAGACAGAGAAAAGATTGGTTTTTATGGAAAGAAGCAATTGAGGTAAAATTAAATTCACTTTCCAAACGTCAGATTTTGGACCACTAGTCCAAACACCAGAAGGTGTTAAACATGTGGGATATAAATGGGTAGTTGTAAGAAAAAAGAAATGAAAATAATGAGACCACAAGATATAAAGCAAGATTAGTGCATAATGTTTTTCACAAAGACCTAGTGTTGATTATGAGGAGACATATTCTCTGGTGGTGGATGCAATTGCTTGTCTATGTTTGGACTTAATATACAGTTCGTGTGTGTCTAGCGCAGTTGTAATACGTCACTAAGTTAGGTCATTGTGCGTAATGCACTCACCGTAACTCTCTGTATAGCATGCGTCAATTCTAGGCGATGAGTCCTGGATCATGATCATAGCATGTAAGATGTTCACTATGTGCCTCCTCATTGCGTGAGGCGTAAGTCCTCGTTTAGTACAAGTTTTTCTATTGCTTGTCCAAGTGCAAGCGAAATAACAGGTTTACCTGGGTGATCCAGGACCGAACACAGAGAATTGTTTACAGACATTAGTTATAGGGTTCATTTGTCATTTAGGCGTTATGACAACTAAGTTGAAAGAGTATAATGATAACTACAACTACTTTCCTACAGCTAAAGACTCATACACAGAGAATAAATTATGGTAATGTGGGGGATTGAACTCACTAACTTGTATGTGATGAAGAGGCGAAGAAAGGTTTATGTATTATTAGGTGATTAAGTATTGTAGGAGCTTTGATGCAATATAATTGAATAATCAGCCCATGATTAAGGCGACCTTTTCTCAAAGTATTTAGAAGCCATACTTGCTCACCTTTTAGGATGCAAATGATTGTGCTTGATTATTCAAACGTTATCTAGAACACTTGGCTTATAATACTTATAGGACTTTCCATTTAAGGACGACAACTTCTCGATGCCTAATGTCCATACTTGTTCACCTTTCAGGATACAAATGTTAGAAATTATCTTGCCAAGGTGAAGTCTGCTTCTCCTTACGCACATTAGCCCTATCCTTGCTACTTATCCTCTTGGGTAGTTGGCAATTGACACTTGGCCACGTGATGAATATAGCTTAACTAGTGCGACAAGGTTCTAGACTTCTTATCATCACAACTCTAACTACTAATAACACATTGACATGTGAGGAGTAAATAAACGATGAATTAACAAAGTGTAAACATGCAATATACGTATAAATAATATAAGCCTTTGGCCAATGTAAATATGAAAATCACATATTACAAGAGGTATGAAAATTGAGGGGAAAGAGAATGGAGGATATTACAAGTTAGGGGACAACAGGAGTGTGGATTCTTCCCTATTCAAGATTCAAGCTATCACTTTTACAGCTGATAGGAGAAGAAGAAGAAAATGTTTACAAATGGCGGAAAGGCTATCCTTTCTGCCACTCTCTAGGGTTTTGGCCTATTCAAGCACTGTGCTCATTCAAGCGTCTTTCTGGCCTATCCGGGCCCCCTTTTCTAGGTTGAAGGAGATGACTTTATATAGGTAACACTACTACAAAACTAACAATACTTGACGTTTTTTACCTGTCAAGTATTTATTTACTTAACGCTTTTCAATGCGTCAAGTAATCCAGTGACAAGAATAAGAGAAGTTTACTTGACAGTTTTTAAGCATCAAGTACAATTATACTTGACAGGTAGAAAGCATTAAGTATATGAGATTACTTTATGCTTTTTATAGTCAAGTAATCCTTTAGTGTCAAGAATAAGAAAAGTTTTTGTTTACATTTTTTACGCGTCAAGTAAAATTATACTTGACAGTTTATAAACGTCAATAATTTGTTTATTCTTGACACATTTTGCATGTTAAGACTTTTTTTTTTTCTTTCAAATGAAAAATTGTACTATTTGAAATATTCATATAATTATATTGCATCCGTTTTGAAGTCCGTTCGTTCACACATATATAAGTAGAGTCTTTGGGATTACACAAAGTTGTTAAACTACGCATATTAATTAAATAATTGAATCAACCCAAACTTTCCATTAAAGACCTAAAACTTTGACAAATTGCATATATCATTGAACTATATGTATAATTAGTCATTACATACTTAATTACAATAGCTCAGACTTCGACCATATGAAGATATTGTTCTACCTAGCTCTATGTCTAATATGAAAAATCTTAAATTTTGTAAAATATAAACATGAGGAAAAGCTAACATTTGGTTTATGCTTTGGATTCTTTCGTAACATGTCCTTAATAAGTATTTTCCTGCATGTAGAAAAGAGTAAGAATTTCCAATATTAGACTACACAAGAAATCAAGAACTAACTTTCAATAGCATATCGAGCTAGTCTTAGGTTCTTAGTACAACAAAGAAAGCAAAACCTTTTTAAGTTGTTAGATGTTCTTTCTTGTAAATAGTTTTCATCTTCAAACAATTTCATAAGGAAACTACTCATTCAATATCTTATTCAAGTGAAGGGAATACCTGAAAGACTATCCTTATTCTCAATTGCATCAGTGTTGATTCATTAAAACTAAACAAACCATATAAAGAAAGAAGCCATTCAAGGAACAAGTTATTCAAAATCACTACAAGAATAAGCTAAGCAAAAGCATAGAAAACTTAAAAGAAAAGAGGAAAAAAACCGCTTGAAGTTCATATTTAAGTTTTTTCGTCTGAGATATGACACATACAACTAACTAAAATGATGAAAGAAAGCAAGTTCAATATACTATTTTTTTCCACTGCAGAAATGTAAGAACTCAAGAAAAGTAGGAACTCAATTTAACCCCTTCACTAGATTCAAACATTCAAATATTTATACTGTAAAATTACATCTAGACTTTAACAAATACTACAAGAAACCAAAGCTAATGGGCATAGGGATGGGTTGGAGTTAAAAAAAAAAAAAGGCTCATCTGTTTTCAGAACAAAGATTCAGTGAAGACCTCTTCAAATAACCATACAATTACTTAACTTCCTATTGTTAGTTGTATTTATAGCAGAGTTCATGTTCTTCTTCCTATAATCATGTATATATGTAAAGTTTTTTAACTACACTAAAACCATGGTAGTTTTTCCATATGGCACTAGAGAACTAATTTGATAAACCATTACTATAAAACAGACTCTTGGTAGACAAAAATGTACCATAAAAATCCTTGACAGTTGCCTTTCTTCCATGTGCTGATATGGTAGGACTTCCATTAGTGTAAACCTAAACAAAGGATGAAAGAGAAATAACTCAGTCATATAAACAACAAAACAAAGCCAAATATCCAAAAAAATCTTCCTAACATTACACAAGTGAAGAACAAAAAGACCAACCTTATAAACAAGTATATAAAAGAAATTTAAGTATCTGGAAAGTATTCAAGTGCATCAACAATCCGGTCATTGCATAAAAAATAGAAAGAAATGAGCTAACTAATTGATTGTAAACCAACTTCCTTTGAAGATAGGAACCATGTTTGGCTCTTAGAATTGTCGTGCATCCCTACAAAAACCAAAATTAGGCAAGCTCAACAAAATCACAAACATCAAGAAATATGTGGTTATTAAAGATAGTAATTTCACTCTGCTATATACCACAAGTTTTTACAAACTCCATACTCGCATCCAACACAATCTTCTAAACACACACAACATAGAAAAAACACACAATTCAATTAAACTAAACAAATAACAAACAATAAAACTCAATGGGTGCTTGTTTGAGCAAAAAGAATAAAACTTTACCTTCAATTTCTTCTACCTTTATACCTTCATCTCTAGATCCTAACGAAGAAGCAAAATAACCACCTAAAAAAATTTATGTCAACAAAACAAACTAGACTTGAAAAAAAACAACTAATTAATATCCAAAAAAGATATTTAACAAATTGACAAACCTTAAATAAATTCCATACCAAACTTACGTAGGAGCCAACCAATCTACTAACTATAAAAGCAATAAAAAATTCAACGGTGTGATTAAATGGAAAGATTTAAGAAGTGAAAAGGAATCTTGCCAATGAAAGCTGAGAAGCCACCAAGCCTTGAGATTCTCAATATTCTGAGGAAAAATTTTCAATATCACCTGTAAAACAAAACAACACAAAGCAATATTTCTTGTAGTGATGGAATCGTTCTTGTCACTACAGTTGGAGCAGTTTCTTTTACTTCAGAGTTAGCCTACATTAAAGAAATTAGAGTTAAGTAAACAAACTGAAGTTTGAAGCAAACATTCAAGCTCATCAAAAAATAAAAAAATAAAAAAATAAAAAAAAAATAAAAAATAAAAACTACCAAATCAGGTGAATATAAGGTAGAAATACCTTTTTGGAGCCAAAGAAGTCGTCGTCATCGTCTTTGATACAAAATAATATGACTCATCGCAAACTATCATAAACAACTCTTATGACCAGACCCAAAATGAATTTCAAACATGACTTCTGAAGGCTATATTTTGATATAAGGATGAACTCATAAGTCATACTAATTAGCTGCACCATTATGAAAAAACTACTAAGGAAGATAATAAACAAAAAAAAATTTGATAGCCTCATTCCATATTAAGCCAAATTAATTTTAAAAAACTATTGATCTTGAGATAGAGCTTATATATTTTAAGTTTACGTCAGAACAAGGACTAAAATAGATACAAAATATTATAAAATTTAGAATTCCATTGAAAACAAAAGTTTAATATTGCATTGCCATATATCAAACCCAGGACCAGCATTGATAATGTACATTTGGCTGAGAGTTTGTACAATAGTAAATAAATATCATATGTGAACCTACATAATTATATTGAACTCGACATACAAACAAAAAAAAAACATAGGAAAATTATAACAACCTGATATCATCAAAGAAAATATATGATTACATGATAAAGATCAGAATAAGATTGTGCAAAAAGGAAAGAACTGGGATTAGAAACCCAAGAAATAGCAAACAAAAAAGTATATAACTTCTTAGGATTGAGTAAAGAGGTACATATAGATATGTAGTTTCACTACAAGAGACCGTGTCGGGACAGCTCACAAAAACGTCGAGAGGGGGTCTCCCGACATATTATTCAACGTCGGGAATCACGTCGGGAAATCTGTGTCAAGAGAACCATCTCCAACATACCTCAAACGTACATTGAGAGTTTATATCTCCCGACGTTTGTTTCGTGACGTTTCATATGAGTCGGGAGGTCATATCTCCCAACGTTGCACTCGTGTCGGAAGAAGGTGCGTCGCTAAACGTACACTCGACGCTGTGCACATTCGTCAGAATAGTCCTTCCCTACCGACACATGTGTTGCAATTTGTCAGAACAATATTATTATTATTATTTTTGTTGTTGATATTATTTATTTTTTATGTTTTATATTTTTTTCCACTATTCGATTTTGATTTAATTTAAAATAAAACTGAACAACAAAAACAATCAAAATATCGAAATTGAAATTGTATTAGAATTACATAAATATCAAAATAACATGGTCTTAAATTTGAAAAAGGAAATTCATACAAGAAAGCAAGAAACTAGCAAGAAAGCAAGAAAGTCGTGGACGCCTAACGTTCCTCCATGTGCCCGACTCAATTCTCAATCTTCTTCATCATTTCTTCCATTTGTCTAGATTGCATCTCGGAGAATCTTCTCTGCTCTTCAATCATGTGTCAAGTTTCTTAAAGCTCAAGTTGTTGTTGCTCAATGAGGATTGCATTAGCTTCTTTGATCGCTGTAGAATGTGAAGAACAGGTCGAAGAACTGCTACCTGCACTTTGGCAGGACTTGGGCCTGGGTCCCCAACCAAGACCTTTTTAGTAATCTGGGACGCTTACCTAAAACGATCTCGCAAATATCATCATCATAGAGTGGATGAGAATCCTCTGGGGTAGGCTGGGACTGAAGTGCCAGCATTTGACTCTACAACAAATAAAATTTTATGTAAGTTATAAGAGAAGGGTTAAGTACATAATTTAGACAAAATCAAGTTCAAACTAACATGCGCATCAGCAACCACAGGCAAAATGAATTCTCCACTTCGAGGGTGGGTTTCCCTGAATAATTCAAGTCGGTCGACTAGTAGACCTCGTTTCTCAGCAAGGTCATGTTGTCGTTGTAGAAACGACTTCGACCCACTACTATGACTATAAGGTTGCTTCTACCTAGCAGCCTTATTCGTCCGTGATTGTTCCTGCATGGAAAATATTTGTTAAGAGTACACACGTCCCTTAAGAAAATTAAGTAAAATAACACATATCATTGTAATTCGTAAATCTCACCTGAAAAGCACAACTCATGTAGTGATCGAAGAGGAAGTGCCAATCTTCAATACGTCCCACCAATATGTTAGGTGGGTTGGCACGTGCCTGTTCTGGATTGCTGTACCATTTGAAATGTCTGACTGAACTCTTTACAGTGCTTGATCGTAAGTGCTTGCTCGTTGAAATCAAGCACGAAGAAGCGCTACAAACGAAAAAAATTCACACGTTAGTTTCATTTATATAATGATGTGTATGTCTCTACAGAAAACCTAATGCACTTTTGAATTTACCTGCAGATCGCCCTTGAAGACCTCAATGTATTCTCTCCCAACATCAGCCCACTGAAGGCAGCGGACTAGAAATGTATTTCTCACACGCACGCCAAAGGTGTTGCTGAACTGGACAACGTGTGGGATATTGGCTTCTCCACTTCTGGAGAAATGGTAATTGGAATTCTATCATTTCTTTGAACGTACCTCTCTAACTCCAAGTTTTAAGACTGTTGACGCCTCCTAGGAGTCGGAGTAGGCTGAGGCACGAAATAATGTACAATCGAGGTATAACTCATTACGAGCTTCATTCAATGTCATAAAATATGTTTGATGTTTCTTCTTCTTTATCTACATCAATCGAAGCTTCTATTTTTCGTTCGTTTTCAATCGAAGCTTGTAAATCATTAAGCATATCACACATTTCATCTTCTTCATCAAAATGGTTACTAGTAGTTTCTTCATCAAAAGAGTTACTATTGGTTCCTTCATCTAACCTTTCAATACCTCTATGTAAGTTTACTATATCTCCATGATACAACCATTCTGTATAGGAGGAGGATATTTTGATGGTTAATAGATGTCGCTCCATACCCTCTAATGAGTACTAATTTGAGTTCATACATCTCTTACATGGACACCTTATTCGTCTATAAGCATCGACTTGGAACTTGACAATCTCTAAAAATTGGGATACACCTTCTCTATACTCAACCGATAACTTATTCCTAAGTTTCATCCAACTCTTATTCATCGTTATACACCTAAAAGGAGAAACTGTTTAATCATTAGTCCTATATTACTGATCCCTATCAAACCCTAAACTTAATTAGTCCATGAATAGGTTATGACAAATCATCCCTCTCTTTTAGTTGAATCTAAGTTCAAACTACAAAAGGCTACCATAACTGCAAGATAGCTAGAACAAACTAACCAAAAGCTATATCTACATTACATTAACAATTCGTTCATACATTTGTAATGAATACAAGATATCCTAATTTGTAATTCATAAATTATATAATTCATTACATTATCAAACATTATCAAACATAAATTAGGATTGTTAATGTAATGTAGATATAGATTATCCTAAATTACCCTAAATTACTCTACCTTACCCTAAATTACATAAATTATCCAAAATTATCCTAAATTACATACAAGCTTACAATTACATTATCGAACACATAAATCCTAAATTCTGAACCAAATCATAATTGAAAATCCAATTCCTAAACTCTAAAAACTAATTCTATTTTAGAATCTTAATTTGTAATTCACAATTTCTAATTCAAGGCGACAGATTCAAAATCCTAATTTGTAATGTAAATAAAACAAAAACTACATCAAATTATATTACTGATATGCAATGACGACGGCAACGGCAACGGGGGCGACAACGGCGACAAATCCTTCTTCTTTTCAGATCTCCCTCTCTCAGTTTCCTTTCTCTTTTCTGTTTCTGTTCTGTGAAGTATGAACTTAAAAAGAAAAACAAACTCCCGACGCATAATGAAAACATCGAGAATAGGGTGTTATTCTCGATGCCATTAATGAAACGTCAGAAATACCTAAACCTTATCCCTGGTGCACCTGACACCATGTCAGAGGAAGGCTTATCGTACAATTAATGATTAGACCTTCCTCCGACACAACACTCTTGACTTCGGGAATAGGGTGGTATTTCCCAAAGCACCTGGCACCACGTTAGCGGAAGGCCAAACGGTCAATTAATTGTCCACCCTCTTCCGACGCCACATCTTCCACATTGGGAAAAATGGACCATTTACCGACGCACGTGGCACAACTTTGGCAGAACCCTAACCCATCCCGACCAGTTCCGACGCACATGTTGCACATGTGGCTGCGTCGGAGAAAAGACCTTCCCCCAATGTGCATATAGATGCGTTGGGAAAGTCTGGTTTCTATCAACGTACTATTTCTCGACATGTAGGATTGCATCAGGAAAGTCCTGGTTTCTTTTAGTGTTTAATGTCGATAACATGACCATTTTGTATATTACACCCTTCAATAGTCCAACATTTCTAGTTACTTTGAGCTCTTTGATTTACATGAGGCAATATTTAGGTAAACATATGAATAAGAGAATCCTCTTATGGGAAAGAAAAAAAAAAGTTAAAAGTTAAAATATATTGGGATTTATATGCATAAAGAACAAAAGACATATAAGTTCTAGTATTATTTTAAAATTCAAATAATCATTACCAATATGAAGTCATTGTCGAGTTAAGGTACCAAGTACCGATTTCAGAATTCCACCATTTCAAATGCAAAGCTCTAACAGATAAGTTTCAAATACGAGCATGCATTTACAGCCAATTACAAAAAGAAAAAAAAAGGACATATAGAAACAGTAAACTCAAAGAATCATAACAAAGATGAAATCATTACCAATATGGAATAGAAACAATGGTAAATGAAATAAAAAAGCTTAGGGCAACAAACGACATACCAGGAACTAAAAGTTTGAAACTAACAAGCACAATCGGTGGGGAGGTAATTGTCACCGTCGTCCAACGACTGATTAGTGTTAAACGAAATGGTCAGCAGATCAGATCGTCAGAGATAAACAGACAAACGAATACAATCGTTTAACGAAAGGTTAGTAGATGTCGTTAGAGACAAATGGAGACAAACAAAGACGACGAGAGGGCGGTTGTGTGTGGCTGACTGTAGGGGGTTTCGGTGGTGGTGGTGATGGGGGTATGTGGAAGAGGGGTTTTTGAAATCTGAACTTGGACAAAGCAAGGGAGTTTCGAATGGGTGGGCAGACGTTGTTGGAGACAAATAAAGGCAAATGGAGGAAAATAGAGACGATGAAAAGGTGGTCATGTGCAGTCGGTGGAAGGAGGGTTTTCAATGGGGGGAAGCGTTTCAAATGGGTGCGTTAGAGGAGGGTTGCTCAAAGAGGGAGAAGAAGAAGAAAACTAGGACTTTCAATTTGTTATACTTTTCTTCTTTTAATTATTTTGATAGATCGATGGTGGGAAATGAAAAATGAGAGGGGCAAAAGAAAATAGAATGATTTTTTTTTTTTCGGTGAAAATGAGGGAAGGGCCAAAAAGATATTTTTTTATTGTCTTTAATGAAAGATTTTTTTTGACATTTTTTTCACTTTTCTTTTATCCAAATGTCATTAAAACTCATTTTTATAGTTGGAAAAAAAATTGAATTTTTTTGAATATTAGTTTTTATTATTGTTAATTTTCATTAAAATATTAAAATTTCGATATTGTTAATTCTACCCAGCATTTTTTTGAAATTTTTATAAAATTTCTTGACGTTTTAAAAATAGAAAATGACAGTGTGAACAGGATCACGCTTAGTCGAGAAGGGAAGTGTATGAATTGGTGAAAATTGGGAAAGAGGGAAATTTTTTTTCGAAATTGGGAAAAAGGGGAAATTTGGGAAATGAAAGAGGGAAAAGTTTTTTTTAGAATTTGGGGAAAAAGGAAAATTTTGGAAAAAAAAAGAAGGGAGAAAATATATTTGTTTTAAATGAAGAAAATATATATTACTTGACATTTAAAGAATGTCAAGTAGAAAACTACCTTGACGCTTTATCCTGTCAAGTATTTAAAATAAAAAATTACGCATTTTTCCACATTTTGTTATTCTTGACACCTTTTCATGTTACTTGACAATTTTAATAAAAACTGTCAAGTATTTCAAAATTGCAGGTGTCAAGTATTGTCAGTTTTGTAGTAGTATAACAACATTTGCGAGGGAAACTTCTAATCTTCTGAAGTTGTCAGCGTCCTCAGCTGAAAAGTGTTTGTTGCATGTCATATCAGCTTCAACTACCACTCTTTATTTTCTAGTGATCATTCCTCGCTCGATAACGTTGTTCCTCGCCTGGAAACGTTAATTATCAAATGAGTTTTCTATCATGTAGTTCTTGCGCGAGATGTTTCCTGCAATTCACTAGTTTCTTTCTTCATTCATTATCCTATGTTCAAACATTAAAATCACGTAAAAAATGCATAATACTTATATATGTAAAGTGTATTTCTAAATACTTATGCGTTTACACCACAAGTTACGAGTTCTGATCATCTTCTTATGCGTTTTGACCTCATTATTCTAATAAAAGGAGCTATAATAACAGATATTTATGCACGTTATCAGTAATCACATTAAGATTTTTAATCAGTCTAACTATGTATGAAAATCTGGACATGCATCTTATAGATGTAGTCACAGCATATTTATATGGATCTCTTGATAATGATATTTATATGAAAGTCCTAGAAGGATTTAAGATACCTGAAACATATAAATCAAGTTCTCGAGAACTATGTTCAATAAAGTTACAGAAATCATTATATGGATTGAAATAATCAGGACTAGTGTGGTACCAATCGCCTAAGTAAATATTTGCTGAAAAAGGATATCAAAATAATCCAATATGTCCATGTGTTTTTATAAAAAAAATTATAGTCAGGATTTGTTATTATAGTCAGGATTTGTTATTATAGTCAAGATTTGTTATTATAATACAAGACTGGATGTTGCATTTTCAGTAAATTTATTAGCAAGATACAATTCCTCTCCAACAAAAAGACATTGGAACGGAATTAAACATACACTTTGTTATCTTCAAGGAACAATTGATATGTGACTATTTTATTCAAATAATCAAATTTAACATAGTTGGTTTTGCAGATTCTGGATATTTATCTGATCCACACAAAACTAGATCTCAGGCAGGTTATCTATTAACATACGGAGAAATTGTTATATCTTGGCGATTAGTAAAGCAGACTATAACAACCACCTCCTCAAATGATGTTGAAATTCTTGCAATCCATGAGGCTAGCAGAGAATGTATATGGTTATGTTCTAGTAAACTCTCTCCAACAACATTATACGAAGACAACACAACATGTATAACTCAAATAAAAGAAGGTTATATTTAAATGTAATATAACAAAACACATTTCATTGAAGCTTTTCTATATTCATGATCTTGAAGAAAATGACAATATCACAGTAGAACAAATTTGTTCAAAAGATAATTTGGCAGACTTATTTACAAAATCACTACCTACCATAACCTTTGAAAAATTGGTGCACAACATTAAAATGTAGTGACTTAGAGATTTGAAGTGATGTTATTATGAGGGGGAGTAAATTTTATTTTTTTTAAGTATATATGAAATATGTACTCTTTTATCTTCACTAGAATTTTATTTTTTATTGGGTTTTTTCCTAGTAAGGTTTTAACAAAGCATATTTCATATATGTAATAGACATCTAAGGGGAAGTATTGTAAATAATATTAATAATATGTAAATGTCCATTAGTGTGCACAGCCACATGTCAAGCAAACATTATTATTAGTGTCCACCATGTGTCAAGCATGGCCTTTTAGTGGTCATGTAATCCACCACTTAATTGCCAAGTTGCCTATAAATAGAGGGCTTTTGTGGATTTGTAAAGATATACCAAGAGTTGAGGAGTTTCCAAAGAAATGCGAGAAAATTGAGATTTTCTTTTTCTTAATTATTTTTTTATTTCTTTATTATATTATTTTAATATTTTAATATTATCATTCTTCGATTTTTGTACGCTCTGTTTTCACAATAAAAAGGAATTTTTAAAATTGGCAAATGGACCTAAACTATACTAGTGAAATACTCACAATACCTACTTATTGTAAAGTAGAAATTTTTGTAGTTTTCCTTGCTATCCAAGTAAATTATAGGTGAAAAACCCACAATACCTACATCTTCAACCCATCATTGAAGAAGTACTCGATCATCAATGTTTCTATTTAGTCCATTTTGAAAGAAAAGTAATTAATTTTTTAGAATGAATGTTCGGCAGAGGAAGAAAAAGTAGTCAATCATAGAAGAGATCCTCATTCACAAACGAGAGCAAGTTTGATATTAATTGAGGAAAATTTTGGTACGTATTTTTTAAAAAACTACGCCATCTTGTGTGCATGTAAAATTAACCTCTTTTATTTACTATATACTTAAATAGTTTAGTATTTTTGGTATATATGAGAACTGAGAATTTTTCTCTTTATAACTTCCTTGGAAAAAAAAAAACTGAAAAGAAATGTTATAAACGTATTGTAGGAAAATATAGAAACACAGAGATATTGGTGGATTTTTAGTTAAAATCCAACTAATTGAGTGGGAAATAATTAGCAATTACATAAAAAAATTTCTGTCGATTTATAAAGTTATGACAAAAATCCTGATTTTTAATTTTCTAAAAGAAAAAGGCTTCATTTTTTAAAATAAAACAAAACGACCTATTATTTACACGTGTATAATCAGTGACGATTTGCGACGTAATTTAAATTTTAATTGAAAATCAATTAGTTTTGTTTTAAAGCGACCAAGTTTATTCAGCGGTCAAAACGCTGCGTCTTACTATGGACCCACCAGCGATGAAATTTATATTTCTTGCGTTTTGCGTGTAGAGGGAACTTTCCACGTCATCACGCTGTTTTGAAAGTGAACCTAAAAAAACACCAATAAATTACAATTAAAACAAAGTATTTAATAATTTATTTTTATATTTAAATTGCTTCTTAGGTTTTTTTTTTTTTCTTGTTGCGTTTGTTTTTTTAGCACAACTACGACGTCAAAATCAAACTTTGAAAAGAAATACGTCTATTATTGTTGTAGTATGTAGTTATTAAGTTAATTTTTTTAATCTTTATGTTTAATATGATTCTATTATATATGATTTACTTTTATATATATATAAACAATTAGTTTTTGAATTCTAAGAAACTTTTAATATGTTCAAAATTTATTAGACACAAAATTATTAATTTCATATGAAAATGTGAGATTTAAATTTAAATATTTAAGAATGTAACATGTAATTTCATAGTTATGCTTTATAAGTACAATCTAAACTAATTATATGTATTTGTCAAGTTTAAGAAGTCCTCAATAGTTTTTTTAAGTATAACGAAATGAATGAAGAAGAAAAACCACTTAAGAAACCAACAAATCAACATGGAGCTGCTACATCCAATTGTCTTGTGTTATTTGTTATTAGTTAATTGGCCCCATAAGGTTGTTTTTATTCCTTTTATGATATGTGAAGGGTGAGAATCAAATATTTAACTTGTATAACCACGGTGTAGTTATTCATTTTATCATAAAATTAACTTATGTTTCTTTCTTAAATTTTATTCGTGCATTTAACATGCTATCAAACTATTGAATGATATTTTTAAGATTCACCTTTGTTTACAATATGAACTAGAAAAATCAATGTCTGAATTATTAGATTGATGGTCCTAAATTTATGTCATTTGAATTATCTTCATTAATTAAAATTCACAAATTTGTTGAATATAAAATCTATTTTCTGTTCAAACACCATTTAATTCAATTCCAAAAATAGTAAATGTAAAAACGTAAAATATTTATTAATATAAAATTAAAAATCTATTAAATCTATTAATCATATCAAATTTAACTTTAACTTAACAATAATTAACACTGAATCTTCTGTTCTACAAGTTAGGTTTGATCCCATGCCACAACATAACTTAATTTTTAAAAACACTAAAAAATGTCAATTTTAAGAAAAAACGTAATGTACACAATTAAACATTTAATTATGAGCGAGAAAAGAAAAAAGAAAAGAAAAGTAGCGTGGCATTTCCGTTATTTTCGATGAAATCAAAGGGTAGCTACAACGAACTCAATAGAACGAACACAGAGACATGCCAACTTTTCAAGCTTCTCCTTCAAGCAAAGCCTTCATTTTCTCTCCCATTTTTCCCTCTCTCTCGTTCTCTCTCGCTTTCTATTTCTTCCCCTGTTCGAATTAGGGCGATATTCATCTTCTTCCATGGGGAAACAATCCTTGATCTACAGTTTCGTTGCACGTGGAACTGTAATTCTCGCTGAGTATACAGAATTCACCGGCAATTTCACCAGTATAGCCTCCCAGTGCCTTCACAAACTTCCCGCCACCAACAATAAGTTCACTTACAGTTGCGATGGCCACACCTTCAACTATCTTGTCGACAATGGATTCAGTAACTTTCTCTATCTCCTTTTCTTTTTTTCTTTTCAATCCATTCCATCCTTTTTCACACGGTTTTCTTTTCCTGCCTTTCCTCTTTTGATCCATTGTTTTATATCTGTTTAACTCTTATGCATGTATATATTAGACCATTCTTTCCAATTCACTCCTTTAGTTTTATAAGTGTTTCGGTATTGATATGTTCCGTCAGATGCGATTCTTAACGCGTTGTTATCTCGGAGTGGAAATAATAGAAATTTTATGAGGAGATCATTGATGGAGGATTCAGTTCTGTAAATATCATTGTATTTTGAAAGATATTACGATATTGAAAAGAACGATCGTGAAAATTCCTTGGTGAATAACTGAACGAGTTATTTAATTAATGTCACATTTCGGTATTTATTCCACATCGCTTTCGCTTTCGAAAACGTTGTCTTGGAGATTTGTTTCGGCTTTTTTTTTTTTTTTTTTTTTTTTTTTTTTTTTTTTTTAAGGTGTTCCCTAAGTTTTTCAC
>JBBPDI010000020.1:18444432-18468037 GCA_037974545.1 Cucumis variabilis
GTGAGCTTCTTGGATTAGAGAGAGATGGCCGTCGTGAAGGAAACCCATGGTGGGAACGAGGGCGATGGTATTGGATACAGATCTCATGGTTCTGGCCCATGTCCTCATCTGGTACTTGTCTGTAATTATGACAGTCTCATTCTCCTTCCTCGCCATTGGAGAATGGAAGTGAAGGTTGAGTAGTAAGAGTGAAAAAAGTGGAAATTTTTCATAAAATGATAACTTTTCGATCACTAATCCATTTATAGAAAACTACTTGGTAAAATTCTCAAAAGATTAACATTTATTCTCAAAAAACATTTATAAATATTTAATGATTTTGCATCAACAATTATAAAACAAGAAGAGTCATCTTCGAACTTTAATTCATTATCTACTCTTTACAGTAAAATTCTTTTCTAGAAATATGTAAAGGTAAAAATTCGACTTATTTAACGCTTTCATGTTTGTTTAAATTGAACTTAAAAAACGAATATAAGTGCATGCAATTGATTTTTCTTTTTTTCTACTGATCATTAGAAAGCTATAACAACCAAAAATTGAACTGTGAGAAGCATACCAAGACCAAAGCACATAAGAAAATAAACATTCAAAACCATAATCTCTATCATTATGATTTTATAAAAAGGTTATTTGTTCCATTTATCAAGAACTATACGTGGCATCTTTACGAACCTTCAATCTCATATTAGTCGATTACTTGCACCAAAAGAGAATAGTTTTGGATCAAGCATTTCATAGATATAAATGTGGAATAAAGTGGAAGAGATTTTCAAGAATTAAAATGAGTGAATTCAAAGTGAGGAGTGCTTACTGTGTGAGAGACTGTATTTTGAGAGAGACTCCTGCAACAAGTGAAAGAGACGGGTGTGAACTAATGTTGAGAGAAGGGCCCACAGTGTTGAAAGAATGGAAGAAAGGGTTGAGAGACTTGCAATAAATGAGGGAAGTTAGTCCATGTGTATGTGAAAGATGCCAATGCATCAGACATTAAAGAGAGTGCACAGTTGGATAACATAAAATTGCAATCTCTCCATCCGAATCTAGGTTCAATATCTACAATAATGTATAACATTTTCCCCTAACAAACAGGTTGTGTCTGGCTTAGAAGCAAGAAAATAAAAAGTACTATATATCTCTTTTAAATATTGCCAAGACAAAAACCATTGAAGTCAAGCAAAAATCACCATTAGACAAAAACTAGTTATATAGTTAGGAAATTTATCATTTCTTCACAACATCTTGAAATGAAAAATGGATAACGTACCACTAACAACCAAGTGAATTTCTCTGTTCGAAGTTAAACTTTAAAAAGAAAACAAGAAAAACAAAAAATTAGAAATGGACTATACCTCTTTATGATTTGTTTGAAGAATGGTGGCCTATATCAATGCTGTAACAATTGAAAAAACTGAATTTTTAACGAACCTATATCAAGGGTCAAAGTATATTGACTTGTCATTGCCCAGAGGGACATATATGATAGATATAAAGTACCTTTGAATTGGCAACAATGTCTATCCCTTCCAAGTAACAAAATACAAAATCTCTACCGTTGGTATGACAAAAAGATGATATTAAGAGCAACCTGGCTTACACAGAATACCAAACCATGATATGTGCCTTAAAACTGCAATTTATCTCATCAAAACAACTAAAAAACTTCAATAGCATGGGAAGTTGTACTAAAAAAACCTAATAACATGAGAAGTTTATAACATTTAAAGCAACTAAGTGAAATTAAGACAATATCACATACAAAAGGGCACTACAATTTGATCTCGATGATGAGTTTTATGTCCTAAAACTCGTACATAATAAATATAGTTAGTTGATTGTCATTAATAATGTTAGTTTGTAATTTCAATAAATTGTTGTTGATTATTAGTTTTTTCTTAATAACCTAAATCCAATAAACTATTATCTTAAGTTGTTTGATAAGTCTCGAATTGTATGTAGAGACATATAGGGATATGTTCAAGATAACGCTTTTGCACCAAGTTCAATGGTTAAGAAAAAAACTTGAGGAACAAAGAGTAGGGAGTAGTTATGAATGAAAAACATTGAAAATGGTTTTTCGGGTACATACTTTCTTGGTTTATCTTCTTCCAGCCATTGTAGTACGGTCCCATAATTAATTCATCTCTCTACCCCTTGGTAATTGATCAATGAAGTCATGGAGGGGACCTAAGATTTTAGGAAAGAAAAGTACATAACCTTCTGTTTATATGAAATTTAGAGTGAAATTTAATTCGTTGAATTTTGAACTTTTGTATTGATTTCAGGTTTAATCTTTTAAATCTTCAACTTTTTAGAATGTGATAATTTCGAGATTGATAAAAGCTTTAACTTCTTGAGAGTTTCAAAAGTTAAGTTATCCACGTTTTTTTTACTGGAGTCGTGTACTCGATACACGACTCCTATACAACTGAACTATCTGACGAGCAACAGCAGCGTTGATGGATAGTTTTGTCGCGTAGCGGGGAAGCTTCACCTCTTTCAAAAACCCTAATTTTACACCATTCTGCCTTCATTTCAATTTCAAATTTTTCTTCTTCCTCTCTTGTTCTTCCTCATTTTCTTCGCAAAAACCTTCGAATTTTCAAGATTTATCTACACACTTTCATCCTACACCAAAAACCAACAACTTCTTCCATTCTTTACATCAAAAAAGTGTTCTTTCCTTCCATTTTTCTTCCAATTTCTGATTTTTCTCTTAATTTTTCCGTCCGGTTTAATTTTTTCGTGTATATTTATTTAAGTAAATCGTAGTCCCGGTATACAATTTTGTTGTTAAAATTATTTAAATCATGTTTGTTATTTGATTTTATTATTATATTGGTAAAACAATTGAATTTATGTTGCAGACTCTTTAAATTCTCCATTTTTTCTTCTGGTATTTTCTCACAAGGTATGTTTATTGTAAAAATAATTTTATTTAGGTTTGTTATTTGATTTGATTATTTTATTGTAAAACTTATTTGAATTTAGTTATATTGTGTGAATTTAGATTTACTATTTGGAATTAGAAGAGTTATTATGAAAAAAAATGATAATAGAATTAATAATATGTATGATAGAAATACATGATATTTTGTTATATATAACATTAATGTTTGGATTTATTTGGTTAAATATTTTTAAAAGATAAAAGATATAATAATAATAGATAGGGGAGGTGACAGTTAATATGCTACAAATGCTACCAAAGTTTTACTCCACAGATCAAGGTCAACACCAAGTTTAAAGTGATTTTATTTCTAAACGTACGCAATATATTTTTTGAAAATGTTTGTTTTTATTCTTCTTTTATCACTATTATAAAGTGTGAGAATAAATAAAACCTAAGTTAATCTTGAAGGTGATAATATGAATTTTGTGCTACCTACATTAAACGATGGATATACTTTTTTAAAGACAATTCCAAAAGCTATATATTTCCAATTTAATAATAAAATTAATAAAAAAAATATCTATGTTTTGGTGATTCCATATGAGAATTGTATGCATGAAAAAATAGAAAATTTAACGACAATAAACTACTAAAAGATTTAATTTTTATGTCTAAAATTTGTTGGTGATATTTTGATTTGTTAATTAAATATTAATAATATCAATATTAAAGAAATAGGTGACACACAACACATCACCGATAATTTTTTTCTTTTTTCTTTTCTCTAAATATTATTTTCTCTCACAACAAGAAAAAAAATAGTAATAATATCAATATTAAAAAAAAAGGAATCTTAAAAGTAGGAGAATACAAAATAATTTTTATATAAAAAAAAAAAATCTACTCTATTTTCATTAGTTTTTTCACAAACTATCTGTTGTTATTCTAAAAATAGTTAGTTTTTTAAACCCTAATAATTTTTTAAATTTTGTTTAAGGAGGTACACGACTTCCATCATCAAGTGACCTTCCACGTGGGTCACGGGTCGCTAATTATACGTCAAACTGATCAATTATGCTGACGTGTAAAGCATGGAAGTTGTGTATCGGGTACACGACTTCCATCATTTTCCCAAACTCACCTATTTTTTACACTAGTTTGCCAAAACACCCTATTCTTATCATTTTTTCTCAAACAACCCTATTTTTGTCAATATTTTCAAAAAACACATTATTTTTTAAAATACTCCATCCAAAATTCAGCTTCGATTTTTTTTTTAATTAGAATCCATACCTTTCCCAATTTGACTTAATGATTTAGAAAAAGAATTTACCCAAATCTCGACTTGAAAATGATTTGAATGTCATCCAAATTAATTCTTACGGTCATAAAAATCTACTAGCTTTTAAAAAGTAGATTCTCTAAAATCAACTCTTATTTTAAAAAAAATTTAATTTCAATTTTATTTCTTATAAACTAAAATTGATTTTAGGTTTTTTTTTTTTCAAAAATAGAACAAAATGCAAAAATATCTACATCGTATTGAACAATTTTAAAAATGGAAAAAGCCCGCAACTAATATTAAATAACAAAATAACTCCACGATTAATCGATCACACACATGTGAAAAATCGATTTTGTATGATTTTGTACCCAGTCTAAACGATCTTGTACCCTTATACTCAGTCTAAACGATCTTATATCCTCGTACCTATTCTAAATGATCTTGTATTCAGTCTAAACGATCTTGTATCAAGTCTAATTGATCTATTATTGATAGTGGTCTATCTTTGTCTATCTGAGATAGACAACTGATGATTTAGATATTGGTACACGATCATTTAGATCCTGTACCAATATCGTTTAGATCTTGTACCAAGAAAAAAAAAAGATGAGAGATGATGAAGAAGGAAGAAATTCTGAAGAGAAAATAAAGAAATTGTAAACAAGAAGAAGTGGAAATATGAAGAAGGAGAAGTAATAATATGAATAAATTAATAATATGAAGAGAAGAAGAATAAATCACAAAGAAAAATAAAAAAGAAAGTGAAGTGAAGAATGGTCATTCTTCTTCATCTCCCATCTTCTAGATCTAAACGATATTGGTACACGATCTAAACGATCATGTACCAATATCTAAACGATCAGTTGTTTATCCCAGATAGACAAAGACAGACCACTATCACTAATAGATTGTTTAGTGTTGGTACAAGATCATTTAGACTAAGTACAAGATCATTTAAATTTGGTAGAAGATCATATAGACTGAGTACAAGATCGTTTAAATTTGGTACAAGATAGTTTAGACTAGGTACAAGATCCTTTAGACTAGGTGTAAGGATACAAGATAGTTTATGCTAGGTACAAAGGTACAAGATCGTTTAAACTGGGTACAAGGGTATAAAATCATTTAGATTTGGTACAAGATCGTTTGGATTTGGTGCAAGATCGTTTGGATTGGGTATAAGATCATTTAGACTTGGTACAAGGATAGAAGATTATTTAGACTGGGTACAAGGATACAAGATCGGCTAGATTTGGTACAAGATCATTTAGACTCAGTACAAGATTGTTTAGATTTCGTACAAGAGTTCAATATCGTTTAGACTTAGTACACAGGTACAAGATCGTTTAGACAGGGTACGAGATCGTATAGACTAGGTACAAAATCATTTTTTCATGTGTATGTTACCAAACAATTGCGAGTCACTACAGCAAAATTCGGCTTTAATGTCTGTTTAAAACCAACATTAAAAAGGTACAATGCCAATTGAAAACCAAAATCTACGATAATGTTATTAAAACCCTTTAATAATGTTAGTTAGACTTTCATGTCGATTTAAAGCCGACATTAAAGAGACCAACAGTGTTGAAAGAGGCACAAATAAAGTAAAGTTACAAATGTGATCGTGAAGACCTCACGTGGGTATCCTCCAAATTGCCAGCATTTTGTATCATCTGGAGCATGACTGGTTTAATTTCAAAACTTGCATCCTGCCTAAATGGCGAGTAGGTGGTTCCAGGGTTGAAATCATAGAGGTTTGGCGAAGCATATGACCTAATGGGTCTGTCTAGATCATGGGCTAGGTAAGCGAGATTTTGTCCTTGGGCATTTTGGTGGGTAGGGTTATTTTGATTATCCATATTGTTTGCTCTATTCAACCTCTGCCTTTCTCATCTATTTATCTGAAATGTTCGCTCTATTTCATGGTCAAGTTTGAATGTTAGTTGTTTGTCATCACTCATAAACATGGCATGTACTTTTCAGCTAAAGCACACGGTTCAGCTGAAACATAACTTCTTCATGACATTAACGCACAATTAAGTTAAAAAGGACAAACATTAAATTTATTGGCAACATCACCAAAAACTTGCCTGTTATATTTTGTGTTCTATTTTATACTTGCATCATTATTGTGCATTTAACATGTTAAGCTATAATTGAGCGACTAAATCAGACTATGCGTTAAAAGATGCATTCCTATTCACGCGTTGGTAATTTGCTAAAGATATGCGTTGTCGTGCAAGTTTTTCTCTTTATCGTCCAAGTGTAAACAAAGATAGGTTTCCTAGTAAGTTCAGGGTTGAACATAAGAAATTTAAGCTCCTCATTTATCCTATCGCGCAACTAAACCATGCAGTATAAACTATACAGTAGAGATATGAACAGTATACTTTTTATCCTAACTATTTACACTAAGGTGCTTGACTGTTTAAGGTCAACATGGCAAAGTGAGGAAAATGGATATTGAACTCATTATAGGCATGGCGAGGAAGGAACAGTCTAATTATCTAAATGCAATAAATTGTGCTCTAATAATTCAAGGTGATACAAAGCATATTTTAACTTTGAATTAGGGTGAGTTGCCTCTCGGTGTTTTCAACATATATGCTCACCGTTTGAGATCAAAATACACAAAGTTAAACAATGATTATACCTAAATATTTTATAAGTATTTTAAGTTGTTTCTCCTTGATTAAGATAGGCAACCTCTTAGTTCTTTCACCACACACATTGCCATTTCTACAATGTATGTGAAGGAAAAACTTAACGATAAGATTGTATTGCTACAACTTTCTCGCCAATCACATACCTAAATGTGTGCTCTCACTTATCAGGTGATTACAATCAATACCATTGTTCTTCTCTCAAACATACGATGCTTTTGACAATCGCGCTTAACTCAACAAAACTTAAAATGCAAACGCAATGAATCTCTAGGTATTAAAATATATTTTATTGTTGGCAAGTTAATCAAACAGATCAAAGAAGGCAAAAAAACAAAAATATGGGAGAATGAAAGAAGAAATGCAGTGCATTAAATAAAATAACTTTAGGCCTCTTGGCCATGGGATACATATTACAATACATTACAATAAAAATACAAAATGAAAGACAGAAAGAAGTGTTACGCCTCAAAGTATGATTTCTCATACTATTTAGCTCTGATTTTTTGCCTATTTGGTAAGGAGGAAGATGAAGGGGATGAACTCTCTCTCTCTTTGATTCTAGGCTCGCACCTATAACTTAGGGGAAGGGAGAAGACGGGTGATATAGGAACTTACTCTCTGACCAATTAGTGCACACCTTGTTCTGAAGTGAGAGGCTTCATTTATAGGCAAGAGTTGATGTTGACAGGAAGCCACACGTCATTAATGCCTCTAAAAAGCTTCAGTGGTGCCGTGCAAATGTCCTTTTGTTCTTTTTCTAACTTTTGCGCCAACCAATTTTGTTTTCCAGTGCCTTAAAATGCCTAGCTTGTTTCTTTCTTATCGTGTTGGCTGAACTCGTCTTCTCACATAAGCATTATTTCATCGAGCTTCACTTCTTTTGCCTAATATCCTATGTTAAGAGCACTAAAACTTGGTAAAACAGGGATACAGTTCTTTCGTGTCATGTTATACCCAGATTAATCAACTCGCCTAATTTTTCCTTTGTTTTCTTATGCGATTAGACTTCATAAAAGGCTACAATGATTTGTATTTCTACAAGTTATCACCATTAAAAGTCCATTTTTCTTCCACTTTTGATTTACGTATTTCTTGCCGCTTGCCTTCATTTTTGAATTTTTTTCATTAGGTGGATTTTTGTTCGCAAGGATAACTTCCATGATGATAATTATGCTAAGTCTAACTCAACTTGCGTCTAGCGATGACACTTTCCTTGGTAACATAAACTTAGTACATGTTTCTGGTAATCTTTAAGCAAGCAAGCTTTACCTTAAACCTCTTTTGTAAATTTTTTTATGTTCATATTATCATTCACTTTTTTGCAATGAGGATCTTGCTATATTCTAAATTTGGGGGTGTGTGAGGTTTGAGCTAAAGCATTAGAAAAATCAAAGAACTTTTTCATTTTCAAGCAATTGAAACTTAACTTTCTTCTAATATATATATATATATATTTTGAAAACAACAAAAACTAAATTATTCTTTCACTCTAAATTCAATTGAATTAAGAACTCCTATGTTGCTGCCTCTCACAAAAAAAAAAAAAAAAGAGAGAGAGAGAGAGAGAAGCAAAGCTTCAACTAAGTTGAGTGTAAGTAAATAAGTGGCGATAAGAGTTATAGTTGAGGAGATGAATGACTCATAGAGTGTCTATGATTTCTCACTCAATGCTTAAGGTAAATAAGCAATAATAAGAGTTTGTTGTGAGAAAAAGAAAAGAACTAAGAATTTTTGAAATAACACCATTTTCATAAAAATTGGAAATAAGATTATCTGGAAATGAACAAGGAAATTTTGAGACTTAAGCTTGCCGTGTTTAGAATTTAGAAATATTTTCAAGTTTAGATTAGGCAAGGAGATGATGAAATGTCAGAATGAGAGATGAATTAAAAGACATTATGACAAGTTTAGTGAAGCTTGTAAGATAATACCTAGGATTATAGGATGATGTGTCACATCTTGCCCCAGACGCATCCTTACTCTCCATGCGAGATGCAGTATGACCTTGAGTATCTTGACACGTTAAATTCCAAAAATACTCAGCTTGAGGTCCTTACACTTTGCTTAATCGTCTGGTACTTTACTCTTGAGTCTTTAAAATTTAAACTTAAGCGATATGCATCAAAACCTACAAAAATATATGAAACACTCCTTTTATTAACGTCTAATAACGCGTTGTACAATACTTTACAAGAATACAAAATACAACACTTGAACTTAAAAGGAAGTGTTTGGCAGTCTCTTATCACCTAGCTACTCATCACTCTTTCCTTTCTTGACTTTAACCCTTGACACCTAGAAGGTGAAAACTTAAAAACACAAGTCAAAAGACTCAGTGAGGTTTTAAGAAATTTTTTTAGGTATTTCATAAACATGATTTGTTCATATCAAATTACATAATCAAATAATCTCATATAAGCACACATTAGTCAAAATCACATTTCTTATGCCAAGAACTTGAATCATTCTCTATGCTAAGACTCATCATCTCGCGTTTAGATTATTGTGATGACCTTTTCATCAACAACATCTGAAAATATTCCATTTCATTTCTTTTTGCTTAGGTAGAAGCGCAATACACATGCATTTTCCTGCCTCATTTACCATGCACACCTTCTATACATGGTTTCCCTTACTCTTTATGTGCATATAGCAATTAGGTCAATGATAGGAAGAAGACTAATGGTTTGAACATCATTTCTACATTCATTTGAATCATATAAAACATACTTTGAAACATAGCATAAACTTTTCATATGAATCTCCTTGGAAACATTGTATTGATTCATCATTTCAAATCAGTAAAACATTAAAGAAAACCTTTCAAACATATGAAATACTTTGAAGAAAAACGCTCATACAACTTAAAAACTCAGACTCCGAAAGCTTCTCTTCTTCTTCTCGTGTAGTAACTTTAGCAGTACTTCAACACTTAACTTTTCTTTTCAATCTTTCAGCGTAATAATACCTGAAAATCTGATTTCAACCCCCTATTTATACTAACCCTAAGATTGATTAGTCATGCTCAAACTCTTAATAATTCGCCAGCTCCAACTCTTAGTGGTACACGTGTAAACTTTATGCTTAACTTAAACATTTTCTTAAACTTCTACATGTGACCCATTAAGTAAACTTAGGAGATTTTCTAGAAGTTTCTTTATTCCTTCTCGCCTAGTCTTTAGCCATATGAAAACTCTGTCCATGATCTAAGCTTCCTCGCCTTCTCTTTATCTTGCTAAGAGCTCCAAATGCTTACTTGTTATCGCCTAACTTCAATCATAACACTTTCTCTTAAACACTTAGTCATATTTTCCCTTCTTTAGATATGGGTCCACATGATGCTTGAGAAAAAACATTATTTTAAATTTGGGGGTGTGATAACTTGTAGAAATACAAGTTATTGTGGCCTTTTATGTAAAATAATGGAGCCTTATCGCACTAGAATGGAAAAAAACATAGGAAAATGTAGGGAATTTGGTTAACTTGTGTATCACACATTACAAAAGAACTTTATCGTTGTTTTATCGTGCTTTATATGCCTTATCGCAAGAATTTAGTTAAGATGAAAAACACCTAGGCGAAACAAATGGTAGGCAAGAAAAGATGTATGGAGACCAACCAAGCAACCACAGTAGCAAGGCTAGGCAAAATGATCATGACTAGCAAACAAAAGAGAGGTTGGCGAGAAAACCTGCAGCAGATATGAATATCTGTAAAGTTGATAGAGGAGCTTTGTGGCGACGACTCAACTTTATCAGAATTTATTAGAGCCTATACTGCCAGCTGTCCATAACATAATGTCACATCTCTTTTCACCAGTAAATAATAGGCTTCTTCTTTTTTAAAGGTGTACAAAATTGGACTAGAGAGCAAGTTCACTATCTTCCAATTTTTCTTTCTTGAGTTTTAGGTGAGAGCTTAGACTAAAAAGAGAGTTCTTCCCTTATCCTTTTCCTCTCAACGATCAGTAAAAAATTAAAGCCAAGGAGCATGAGATATTATACTCTAAGACTTGACACCTTTCTTCGTATGCCACTTTATGATTTTATTGTATTAATTTGTAAAACATACTTTATGATCAAAAGGTGTAAAGTTAGATTTATGATACTAATGCATTTCTTGTACCACTTTTTCATATTTTTTTTTGATATCCATTATTAACATGTTTGATTAGTTCATGAACAATGTAACGTTTTTTTGATATATTAGAAAATTTGTATGTATGTCTTATAAGTTCTGTTAAGCTAAACACATACGTCAAAGCAATGTTGTTTATTTGAAAGAAAAGAAAATCACATGGACAACAATCACCTGACAAGTGAAAGCATGTATTAATTGAACAGGTGGCGAAGAGATTGTAGCAATATAATCTCATCGCTGAATTTATCTTTCGAATAAATGACATAAATGTTAGCTTGTGGAAAAAAAGCATCGAAAGGTTGTTCCATCTTAAATTAGAATAAATTACTTATAATGCTTACAAACTAATTAGATGTAAATCATAGCTTAACTTTAAGTATTTGGATCTCTAGAGGTATGCAAGTTGTCGAAGGCACTGAAAGGAGACTCGTCTTAATTCTAGAGTTAATAGATGCTTTGTATCACCTTGAAATATTGAAGCACAATACATTGCATTTAGTTAATAGATATTCCTTCCTGTCATGCCTGCAAATTGAGATCATTTTCCATTTCACCTTGCACCACTAATTACACCTTCGTGTATATAATATATAGGGTAAAATATATTGTTCATATTCATACTGTATGAATTATACCAAATAGTTTTAGTTGCATGATAGGTTCAATAGAAACATAAATTCTTTATGTTCGATCCTGGACTTTTTCAGGAAATCTATCGTTTCACTTACACTTGGACAAGTGATAGAAAAACTTGTATTGCATGCATATCATGATATATTGATCGATTTTCCCATTTTATCGCATGATCCTATTCTAGTTGTCCAATAGATTGATCGATTAGAATTTAAACATGATATATTCACAAACGTACGTTGCATGCACATAAAACAAAATCAACAAACAAGAAGCAACTAATTTGAAAGAAAACAGACAAGTGGATTGTGAGAACTTCTTGCTCAAACTCCCCTTATATACTACATCTTGCATGGCAGTCATAAGACACCTCATGCTTGCCATTTTTCTTATGTCTTGCATGCCTAGACACTTGGAATCTATCCACTGAGTACTACTAGAATGCTTAAAGCTTACTTGGTTGCATGACATCCACCACCAAAACGCATAGCTTTGAACTTGCTTACTCGGCCTACTCACATGGCCTCAAAGCATCACGTCGCCTACTCCTCAAGGCATGAACCTTGCCTTTACGCCTTGCCTTGGCCGCATGGCAGCTCATCTAGCACACTACAATCCCTTAGCACAGTCCCAACTCCTAGCCATACTTGTCAACCTAAACCTCTAACCAAGCATTCTATTTAGAGGTTCTTCTTACAAATAAATTTAAAATTATTTATTTGAGCCAAAGTTAATTGAGCGTAAAAATAGACTTAATTTAGCTCAAATGTTAAATAAAACCAAAATTCATATGATTGAGCTTTGATCCATAGACCAACCAAATCCAAACCCATAAAATCCACCAAAAAATTCTATAAATATAGGAGTTCTCTTCATTTGTAGAGGTTTAGAAATTTTTATTGTAGAGATTCCTAGAGAGAATTCTCCCAAAAAATCAGAAGACTCTCTAACTCTCGAAGATTGAACCACTCCATTAAGCTCAAGTTTTTTTGAGATATAAATATTTTTCCAAGAATCTAACTTTAAGAACACATCAAGCGCTCCACTTCCATACATCAAACATACACATTCAATCGAAAGAAAATAAGATGATCAAGTATTAGAGATCAAGTCACATTGCATCACATCATATCAAATCAACATAAATACAACATCAACACAAATTTAACTCCACGAAGCACATTTCTTCTACATCTCGTGCAAAAAAGATGTGACAATCAACTTGTAGTTGTTGACTATATAAATAATTTTGAGAAGAAACAAACTAATCAATCACATATATATACTCTTGTAAATAGTAACAAGAACAATTTCTAAATATTACACACATTTGTTCACATGTATTTTCATAGTTTATTCTAACCGAACGAAATGTTTTTAAAACAATTTTAACTTTAAAGATTATTATTAAAAACAAATTCAAAATTGAATAGTAAGAATGAAACTTTTCAAAGCTTAAAAACATAATTCAAAAAAACTATTTTGAAAATTTTGAAATTGAAACCACTGAGAAGGTAATATAAATTTGTATAGTTTAGCACATTTATAATTTGTTGAGGGGAAAAAGGAAGCAAAATTATTCATCTAATACATATAAAAGCAAACATTTATTTTCAACCCTAATACTAAATTTACAAATGTAAATACACAATGAACAGAACATTACAAACATTTCCTTTAAACCATTCCACTTTTGAGCTCCATTTTACATTATCTACAAATGGAAGACCAAACACATTATTCTAAATCAAAACATCAACCAACCCTCATTAACAAAAAAATACCTAAAAGAAAAATTAAAAGTTATTACAACATGCTAACTGATCCCTAAATGAAGAAATTTCCTCAAAAACAGGAAGCCTCTTGGACCTAATAAATGGGCCTTTTCTGTTGACCAATAGCTCAAGCCCATTAAGCAAATCAACATCGACACTAAGGCCCAATAATTCAATAGAATCGTGCAGAGATTGCTTTGACCTGATTTCCGCCAGCAAATCAGCTGACCGTTTTTGGGCCTTGATTTCATTAGAGCCCGGAATTTGGGCTCGTTGGACTTGTTCGAGAACAAAAATGGCCTCACTGAGATGACCCTGTTTCATTAAACAAAGTCCCAAATTGCAAGCCTTATTTGCATCTGGATCAATCATTTGGGCCTTCTTGTACACTGCTTCAGCCATCATGTAATTGGGCTTTTGCATGTAGGCCCATCCAAGATTTCCCTGTCAAAATTCAGGCCCATTGAGATAATAATAATAATACCGATAATTTAAAAAAGAAAAAAAGAGTAGAAGGGAAATAGCCTAGAAAAATACCAATAATCTAGAGGTTTCTTGTTTGACAGAAACTTGAAATTTCTTGCCATGAGAACGAGCTGTTCTTGTGGGCTTTCCATTAAAAGCTTCTCCTTGATAAATCATTCTCAATTTTCTCTTCAATAACTCAATTTGCTCTTCTATTCTCCCACATTTCTAAAATCCATAATATATTCAACCTTCATAATCCTCTCACAATTGTTTGTTAATAATTTCTTTTTAACTTTCAAATACAAAACACAAACACTTATTTGAGTTCTGTTGGTAACTATTAAGCAATTTGTTTTCAGTTTTTTAAAAATAACCTTACAAATATCATTTCTATTTATAACAACTAACTTTCTACTAATATTTTTTAAAAAAAAATTGAAAAACTGGAATTTAAAATTTTGTTAAACAATCATTTAGTTCTTGAGAATAGAAGATAATTTACAAAGAAAAACATGTTTTTGAAATTATATCTTTACTTTTCAAATTTTCATTTGGTTTTTAAATACATTAGTAAAAAAATTATAATTAAGCATCAAAACTAGAGGTTGAATATATGTTGGTAGACTCAATTTTTAAAAACTGAAAAAAAAAAAACTAATTACCAAATGAGGCTAAAAATATTTGTTTTTGTCTTTTATATTTTAACTATTTCGTGCAATGATTCTTTACTATCTAAGAAAATCCCATGTAGGAGAACCATTGTGAAAGAAAATTAACCTACATGCACAAATAACTAGATAACAGAATTTTAAAAAAATTATCACATGTAAGTAATATGTACAAACTTAATTAATGTCGAAAAGTCGAAAAGCAAAGGTCCAAATTATGATTATTAATCAGTAACATCGTTGTACCTAAATTAAAACAAAGTAACGAATATATGATATGGTAAAAGAATTTAAAAGTATAGAAATTACCTTAAAAAGATCGATAAGAACATTGTCAAGAGAATTTTGAGAGTGTTTTGAGCAAAGAAATCTAAAGGTTTGGATAATATTAATGGCTTCTTCAGCTCTATCAATTTGCTTCATAACCACAGCCATGTCTTTTAATGCACTTTCAACTCTGTCCCCTTTATTTATTGCCTCCCAAAATAATGCAATTGCACTCTCTGGATCCTTCTTTATCAACTAAAAATTCAGATTATCATTTATATATATGTTAGTCATTATCATTATCTACACTTTAAAATTTACTGTATTATATACAAATTAATTTTAATATTTGGATAACCTTGATGATACTAAGAGTCTAATAACAAGTTTAATTAATATAATGATGAAAATGAATAAAAACATTTAAGCAATCACTATACTTTGGCAGTGACACTTAGTAAATTATTATCATTATTTTTTTTTAACATGTATGCATATCAATTAATTACTAAATAACTAAATATTTTTTACTAGTTTTGAAACTACTAGGTTCCTTTTTGTCAAAAATATGAAAAATAATAAATGCACCTATCTTTATATTTCTACTCTTTTTACAAACCAGAATAATAATTAAAATATTTTTAAATAGAAGTATGAAGTACAAAAAAAACCTCATAATTAAAAAGTTTAGATACATAAAGATATTCAATATACACCATTTTTCATGAAAATTGCATCTACATTTGTCTACCTATCTAAAAGCACTTTTCACCATTTTAAGAGATACTAAACTCTTTTTCTCTTTTTTTCCTTTACAACACTTTTTTATAGCATGTTCTTAATAATTAATTTTGAAAAAAAATGAGAAGAAAAGGGACAAATTATTATTGTAATATTATGATATATGTAATCATAAGTGGTATTATTCTCGATAATAAAAAAGGAATTTAATGCATTGGGAGGATTGAAAGTTAGATGCAGCAAACTCCTCTAACTATTAAGGTTGTCAAATTCCTCCATTATTGTGAGTCCTTCAACTTTATGTATATAATTTGTCATACATATATAATTAAAAGATGTTATATTATGTTCCTTGTAAAATGTTTCTTAAGAAAATAGTACATTGTAAATTTATAGTTTAAAATTTGAATAGCTATATATACAGATATTATTTAAATATATAAAGTTAAAAAAAAAAGTAATTTCAATCAATTTTACTTAATTAATTAACTGTTTTACCATTCTTCATGTGTACAAAGAATTTGAAAGAAAAAAAAAGATACAAAAGGAGTTTTATGATTTTAGAGACAATGAAAAGAGAAGTAGCAAATACCAATTTTCAAAGAGATGAGAAGAGTTTGTTAAAAAAGGAAAATTAAAAGTTGGAGAAAAAATGATAAAAGAAAAGAAAAGAAAAGAGGAAATAATGAAAGCTGAGCATACTTAGCTCTAAATAGAAAATTGAATTACCTGAGCATACTTAGCTCTAACATAGGGAGTATCACCAGGTGGAACCTTATGAATTACATGGAAAAGTTCATCTTTTGATGACCCCTTTTTTAAGTTACCTCCTTCCATAATTTCCTCGTCTTTCTCACTAATTGATAAAACTTCTTCTTCTTCTAAAACCCTCATTCTCTTCCTTCTTCTTCTTCTTCTTCGATGTAAAACCCTAAAAATTCCCAAATAATGAACCTCTCTCTCTCTCTCTCTCTCTCTCTCTCTCTCTCTCTCTCTCTTCCTTTGAAAAAAATGGAAATTAAACTCATATATAAATAATTACCAAAAGATCGGATGAAGACAATATCCAATAAAATAATAATAAAAACTAATGAACAGGGCTGCCCTTCCGTCTACATTCAACCTTCATCCTTTATGTTTCTTTCACTTTTCCTAAACTACCTTTCTCATTATTTCAATCTATCTCTCTATCTGGATTGTTGATTCTTTTTAAACTCGGGCAATAATTATTGTTATCCACAAATATATATATATATATATATATATATATATACACTTTTGATAGTTTCATTCAATTGTTGATTCCATCTTACAATATAATTATTTCTTCACATTATAAGGATGAGATTGTACACCACACCCTGTCTTTCATGATAGTTATACATCTCCATATATTTGACTTGTTTTATAATTAGAGTTGAGTTTTGAGAGCCAGCCACTTTGTTTATGGATATAAATTATCCACATTTCCAAATAAATACATATGATCTCCTTATTATTATTATTTTTTTCTTTTCTGAAGTCACAGTCTTGTATTACTTGTTATTACCGTCACTTCTATAACTGGACTTACTCATACTTATGAAATTGTGGTTTAATCTTCATCAGTACACCAAATTAATATTCTTCTACCCAACGTTATAAGAGATTGTTTAAATAAGTGTTTTAAGTACACTGTAAATACGAAACACAAAATTTGTCGTCCCAGTTGAATTGTTATTGTTTTGTTACATTAATTAACCATTGCTATTCATAATTTAATTATGATTGGATCACTTTCAATCGATTGGGCAAGAATTAATGTATATTATTTCCAAACAAAGCCTTGAGATTGATGAAAGAGAGAGCACATAGTGAAAACAAAATACCATATGAAATGAAAAAACTGTCTCAAACTAATGTAGATCATATTTTGGAACCGTATGGACCGAATTTGGTCATTATTTCCGTTCGATTCACTCACACAATACAATCAATTAATTGATTTAAAATATATTTATCTCCAATCAAAATTTTCGAAGATTTTAAAGCAAAAATAAAATAAAGCCTTGAAATTTACAACTCTGTGAAATTTATGATTTTTAAGATAAATAGAAAATTGCAGCCAACAAAGCCCTTTTTTAAAAAGAAAAAGAAAAAATTTAAGCGTAGTCGATTATAAAGTATTCAATTATTTTTAATTTTCACTTTGTAATTGTTAAATAAAAGAAAAGAGAAAAACAAAAAAGATTTCTTTTGGTTGTTAATATGGTCTTCCAATAGGAAAATACAATGAATCTAGACACTTCTGGTACTTTAATTAACATATATAATTTAATTTAAATTGAACTCAAACGTTAGCCTTTACCCTCTAATTTCGCTTAAACATTTTATGTTTTATTTCATGTTTTTATAAAAGTCAAGTTTTAGAAAGTTAAAAAAAAAAAAAAAAAAGGAAAAACAATCATGTATATGATAATGATCTTGTTTTTTGTTTTGTGTTTTCAATTAACTTTTTTTTTCCTCAAAATTTCAATGGTAACTTTTGCCTTCCTATATAAATTTTTAAAAGTCAAATCATAATCAAAATTATAGTTTTCAACCAAAAGAATAATTATCTCGTCTTAATTCAGAAATTAATCCCAGGTACGAAATTTTAGTTACTGGTCATTACCATGTTTATTTATATTTAACTTTTATACCTCAATGTGTCTTGTAGGTCAACACATACGATCGTAAAATAAATTAATTACAAATGAAATGAATTATTGTTTTCTTTCGTACTAATTTTTCTGATAATCGAGTTGAATTCCGTAGATGAAAGACGGTTTGAACAGACTCAAAAAAGTGTTTTTCAAAGTTGTTTAAACTCTTTTAAAAACAATTTAAAATACATAGTTTAAAAACGATTTACTTTTAAATTAAACACCTAAAAATATTTTAAAATGTTTCAAACCTATCATAATTTATCAGTAGATTACCTTCTCATTCATGTTGGGACATGTGGCATGTCACCTTGCAGTTGTGTCCATCAAATAGTTCAATTTTGGTAATAATAGAGATTGAGTTTCATGCACCTATTTCGACCATCTTTTATCGAAGGCTATTATAAAAAATCTTCGAGAAAGATATACACTTATCGGAGGTTTAGGAAAAATCTTTGAGAAATATATGCTTTTTATCGAAGAATAATAGAAACCTTTGAAAAAGATACACATTTTATCGAATGTGTTGAAAAAACTTTCAATAATATCTACTTTTTATAGGAGGATTATTAATACCTTTTAAAAAAATATTAAGTAATAAAATCTTTTGAAAAATATATACATTTTATCGAAGAAGTTGAAAAACCTTCGATAACTATATCTACTTTCTATCGGAAGATAATAAATAATCTTTGAAAAAAAATATAGGTTTTGACTTTTTATTGAAGAATAATAAAAACATTTGAAAACGATAAACATTTTCTTTTACGAAAGTGTTGAATTTTTTTTTGATAATATCTACTTTTTATCAAAGGATTATTAATAACTTTTGAAAAAACTATACATCACTACAAGAAATTTACCTTTTGCCAATGACAAATATCGTCGACAAATCTTGAAAAACTTGTCGGCTTTTCTTTTACCAACGAACTTAAGCCATCGACACACATCGTTGGCGTAAGTCTGTCGGAAGATCCTCCACCGACGACAAAAAATAGACCGTAGGCGAAAATAGGAACTATCAACAAAATTAAACTAACGAAACTATGCAGACAATAAAAAGTAACCATCGGCAAAAGGGATATTCGCCGATGGTGAAAATAATATTTTGTGGGTATTTATTTTGTCGACGGTATAAAAATGTTGTCGGCATATCCTCGAATTGCCGATGACATATCTTACCGACGGTGTTGATTTATTCCGCCGACATCATAATTTTTATCGATAAATCCATAAAATATCGACGCTTTAAAATGGTATCGTTAGCAGAAGCCTATTTTTTTTAAAAAATACATATTTGATATTTATATGTTTTTTCACATTGCTTTTGGTATGTATTGAAGCACAATTCAAACTACAGAAATATAAGAAATACTAAAATTTATTTAATGTTCCCAAAAAAGTTACAATCGTTTCAAATCAACATTAACATAGCCAAAAAATGGCAAATTCATCCAAAATAACAAAAAATTACAATAAACACTTAAATAGTACATAAACACTAATTTACTTGCCATAAAGTGATCTCCCTTAAAAGTAGAACCTGAAAAACAAATAAAAAGAAAACAATAGAAACATATTCAATATATATACAAAAACTTTACATACTTTAATTATGTGGTCAAAAAATGTGGGGTGTTGGTCGTCGATTTGCGTGGCAAGAAAAATTTGGGGCTGGTGGCTATTCGTGCATGGGGAAGGGGGAAAACGGTGAAGGGAAGGGAAGGGGTGGGCAGCTGTGTGGGAGGGAGAAAGATTAAGAAAAATGGTGAAGGGGAAAGGAGAAGGGGTGACTGGCGTGTGTGGGAGGAAGAAAAAAGTAAAGAAGGGAGAAGGGTGGGGGGGCACTTTTTGTTTCAAACGAACAGACGACATAGATATTTTAATTCCATCGACATTTGTTCACTTAAGCCAACAGTAATATTACACTGTTGGCATATGTCCACATTTGTCGACACAACAAAAATATGTTGTTGACGAAACCTATCTACACCAACTCTATAAATTGGATCGTCGGTGATTTCACTTATTGTCGATGATAAAAATAACCCGTTGGCATATGCCACTTCTACTGACAAAATTTAGGGGCGTCGACAAAGACAAAATTTCTTATAGTGCATTTATCGAAGGATTATTATTACCTTTGAAAACTATATTTTTTTATCGAAGGTTTGTAAATAACCTTTGAAAAAGCTTTATTTTTTTTTTATCGAATGATATTAATTACTTTTGAAAAAATTATATTTTTTATCGAAGGATTATTAACAACCTTTGAAAAAACTATACTTTTTACAGAAAGATTATTCAAAACCTTTGAAAAAACTATATTTTGTATCGAAAGATTATTAATAACCTTTGAAAAAACTATACTTTTTATCAAAGAATTATTCATAACCTTTGGAAAAACTATATTTTTATTGAAGGATTATTAATAACCTTTAAAGAAACTATACTTTTTATCAAAAGATATTAGTAATCTTTGAAAAAATTATACTTTTTATCGAATGATTATAAATAACTTTTGATAAAACTATATTTTTTAAATGTAGAATTATTTATTTAAATATTGAAGTGAATTAAATACTTAATTAGCCCTAAATGTTATGGGAAATTGCCAAAAATAGGCTAAAAAAAGAGTAGTAAATGAATTTTAGGATTAATTTTGAAAAAGTAGATTTTTAGGACAAATTTGATGTGAAATGTCCAGAATAACCTTATTTAATTTTACTTTCCCACACTTATCTCTTCAACATCTCTCCAACGTAGAACACAATACATAAAGGAAAAAGAAAAAAGAAATACCCACCTGTCGTTCTTCTTCTCTGTGAAACGTTTTTTTTTTATCTCACAAACATCTCGCAGGCATCTCGCAAGTTCTTAAATTCAAATGTTTAATCTCAAATGAATTATACTTGTTGTTATGTGATTTAGGATACTTTTAACTATTGTTTTTTGTATCTTGCAATCTCGTAAACATCTCGTAGTTGCTAAACTTTAAATGTCCAAGGCTGAATTAGTCATATACTTATTTAGGGTGAAACTATGCATGTTTTATTTAGTTACTGTTTTTTAGTCTCGCAATAAGTCATGCATTTTTTTATGTGGTATGTCAAATTCTAACTTCAAATCAATTTTTGTAGGAATTAAAAAGTTTAAGGTGGTTTAAGAATGTCACATGTTCGGATTTTAGTGTGTTACGGTGGTACATGGGATGAGGGACGAAGAAAATACAAAGGAGGCATATTAAAAGTCATTATTGTCAATAAAGAAATAACATATAAAGATTTACAGGCAGAATTATATGACTTTGCAGAAGTTGACCCTACAGAGTTCGACATAATGATAAGATGCATATATGAGATAAAAGTGGAACACAAAGCTCCTTCATTTGAGTTAAGCAATGATCGTGATTTAAAGTTTTATATTCTTAGTGAAAATCCATTGGAGGTCCCTCTATATGTCTCATTTGAGCCTAGAGCAAAAAAGTGTTAAAAAAAGATTACAATTCAGTATCCGGGAGCAACCAAGTTCATAACTTAAACCCTCATCCTCCAATTGCAATGGATACATTAAATGAGAATGAAGTTCATATTCGTAAAGTTCCAGTTGGCTAGTGTGATAACATGATAGGGACCACTTCGGCTATATGGGAATCACATGAGCCATATGATTCGCAAGATGATCTTTTACGTGGGAGCTAGTTGAGATGAACAGTGAACCGTTTGACATCCCAGAACATAAAGATGCTCTTACAAAAGATTGCAAAGGAAAATCTAAAGTTCATTATAGCTTTTCTAGCCGAAAGTTAAAGACAAAAGGAAATGATTGGTCCGAAGAAAGCTCTCCAAGCGAGGAGTTAGATGTAGGACAAATATTTTTTTGCAAGAGAGATTTGTCAATGAGATTAAGTGTCTTGGCAATGAAAATAATTTAATTGTAGTAAAAAAGTCTACAAAAGAGATTCTTTTTGTTAGATGCATTGCCAACAAGTGTAGTTGGAGATTGTGAGAGATGAGATTGAAGGATTCAAATATATTCAAGATTAAAAAGTATGTCAAAGTTCATTCGTGTTCTCTTGAGTTTTTGAATCATGACCATAGGCAAGCCAAATCTTGGGTTGTTGGAGAATTGATAAAGTCCAAATTCAAGAGAGTTGGTCGTCTATACAAACCAAGTGATATCATAGAAGACATAAGGAAAGACTATGGAATAAAGATGAGTTATGAAAAAGCATGGCGTGCTAGAGAAAATGCGTATGAACGAGTACGAGGGTGTCCTGAAGAGTCATATAATCTATTGCTGTGAAACATTTAAACTCACAAATCTAGGTATAAGATTTCACATGGAACTTGATGATCGTTTCTTCAAATATCTTTTTATGGCTCTTGGTCCATGTGTTCGAGGATTCTTAAATTGCATTAGACCAGATATAGTCATGGATGAAACATTCCTTAAGGACAAATATCGGGGTCAATTGATAGTTGTCGTTTGCTTAGATGGTAACAATCAAATTTATCCTCTTGCCTTTGAAGTGGTTGATAGAGAAATAGATGCTTCAACACAGTGGTTCTTAGAGAAATTGAAAGGTGCAATAGGGGAGGTGCCTAATCTAGGCTTCGTGACAGATCAAAAAACATGCTTTTCTAAGGGTATTTTATCAATTTTCCCCTCCACATTCCATGGCCTTTGTGTCCAACATTTGACTCATAATTTGAATGATAAATATAAGAATGACACTGTAGCTTTTTTTTTTAAATGCATCGAGAATATATCGTAAATCCACGTTCTTAGTGATAGAAACGGTAGACATGCACAATGGAATTAGAATCAGATTTTACTCTAATTACAACTAAACACTTTAGTGATTAACATGCATTACAACCCTTAAATGAAACAAAATAGGGTTAATAGAAAAACTCACCCTTGATGCTTTTCTATTATCGTAATCTTCTCATGTGCTCTTCACGATCTCCTCACGAAATCAAAGTCGGGACTACTACTAATGTTGATCCGCTATTCTTGAGACTTAGAATTGAGTTGTGGACTCAAACGGTGGTAAGAATAGAAAGATGGATGAATTTAAGAGGATGAACTTGTGGAGAGAACTTGTGGAAATGATAGAGTTTTTGGTTTTAATTTTGCAATTCCAAATCACAAAATAAATAATTACCAAAAACAACACCTTTTTTTTTCATTTTCAATCCGTTCCTTTTATAAGCAAACTACATACAAAATTTGCATGTAGTGAGCTTCTACTCTCCATACTTGGCATATCATCCAAGTAGGTGTCTCACATGCATGAAGTCAACATTTGTTAATTACATGTAATGTTCTTCCAAGGGTAAAATGGTAATTTGACATTTAAAAAGTCAAAAGTCAACATTT
>JBBPDI010000020.1:18469026-18483745 GCA_037974545.1 Cucumis variabilis
GGATAAGAATATCCTTCTAAGAGGTCATCATAAAACTAAGGTGGCCAACATTGGAGAAGTAGAACTGAAATTCACATTTGACAAGACGCTTGTTCTGAAGGAAGTTCTACATACTCCTGAAATTTGAAAGAATTTGGTCTCTGAATATCTCCTCAATAAAATCAGCTTCACCCAAACAATAGGATCAGATCTCTTTACTTTAACCAAAAACAATGTATTTGTGGAAAAGGGTTACACTACTTATGGCATGTTTAAATTGAATTTGGAAATAAATAAGATAATGTCTTCTGCTTACATGTTCTCTTGATGTGAATTCAATGGTATGTTAACCAGGAATAGTAAAAGGTATGTTATAACCTTTATAGATGGTTTTTCTGATTACACTTTTAATTACTTGCTTAAGAATAAAAATGATGTCTTTGACATGTTCAAGGTGTCTGTAATTGAAATAGATAATTAATTTAACAAAAGAATAAAGAGACTTTATAGTGATAGAGGAACTGAATATGATTCACATGCTTTTCATGAGTTTTATAACTCAAAAGGAATAATGCATGAAACAACTGCACATTACTCTCCTGAAATGAATGGAAAAGTTGAAAGGAAGAATAAAACATTAACTGAGTTAGTAGTTGCTATCTTGCTTGATTCAAAAGTACCACCATCTTGGTGGGGTGAAATAATCAAAATTATTAATTATGTCCTTAATAGGATTTCTAATTCAAATGGTAAAACTTCACCAAACAAAGTCCTTAGAATAAAACACCAAACTTGTATTATCTTAGAACTTGAGATTGTCTAGCCTATGTTAGAATACCTGATCTTAAAAGAAGAAAATTAGCCAGTAAAGCCTATGAATGTGTCTTCATAGGATAACAGTAAAGTCTATAGGTTCTATGACTTAAAAAATAAGGTAATCATAGAATCAAATGGCGTTGATTTTTTTGAGGATAGATTCCCTTTTAAATCTAGAAATAGTGTGGGCTCAAATACTCAAAGTAGTGGGAGCTCAACTTCAAATTGTCTATCTTAAGTTAGGATCCAAACCCAAGATAAGGAATTAGATCCTAAACTTAGAAGAAGCAAGAGAGCTAGAACCATGAAAGACTTTGGAGAAGACTTCAAAATGTACAATATAGGAGATTCTAAAGATCTAACAGAAGCCTTATCCTCAGTGGATGTAAACTTATGGCAAGATGCAATCAGTGATGAAATGGACTCTCTTAAATCAAATAGGATTTAGCGCCTAGTTGACTTACCCTCTAGATGTAAAGCAATAGGCTATAAATGAGTTTTGATGAAGAAACTCAAACCTAATGGATCAATAGATAAGTTTAAGGCTAGACTAGTAGCAAAAGGTTTTAGACAGAGGGAAAACATAGATTTCTTAGACACTTTCTCTCAAGTAACTAGAATCACTTCAATTAGAGTGTTGATTTCTATAGCTGCCTTGAACAATCTCTTAATACATCAGATGGATGTAAAGACTATCTTCCTAAACGGTGATTTAGAAGAAGAGATAAATATGGAATAACCTGAAGGTTTCATAGTTCATGGTTAAGAATCTAAAGTTTGTAAATTAGATAAATCTCTCTATGGCCTAAAACAAACTCCTAAGAAATGGGACGAAAAATTTGACAACTTAATCATGTCCAAAGGATTCAAAGTAAATGAGAGTGACAAATGTATCTACTATAAGACTAAAGATAGGTCATGCATTATCATTTGCTTATATGTAGATGATATGTTAATCTTTGGATCAAACTTGCATGTCAAATATGATTTAAAATCAATCCTGAGTGTAAACTTTGACGTGAAAGACTTAGGAGAAGCAAATGTAATTCTAAGAGTTTAAATAACTAGAACTTAAAACGGAATATCCTTGAATCAATCTCATTACATATAAAAAATCCTAAGAAGTACAACTATTTTAAATTCAACCATCTTGTACACATATGACTCTAGTGTTAAATTGTTCAAAAACATTGGTGACAATGTTAAACAATCCGAGTATGCTAGTATCATAGGTAGTTTAAGGTGTGGTGTTGATTGCACTAGACCAAACGTAGCTTACGTTGTAGGTTTACCAGCAGACCTAGTTTAGAACACTAGAATGTTGTAGAAGATATCTTAAGAAAACCCAAAACCTAGGAACATTATCATAAGTTTCCCACTGTACTTGAAGGTTACAATGATGTTGATTGAAACTTGATAACGTGTATAAATATACGTTATTATAGCTCATTTTATTAGAATAATGAGATCAAAATGCAGGAGAAGATGATCAAAATACGTAGCTTGTGTTGTAAACGCATAAGTATCTAGAAATACACTTTACATAAGTATTATCCTGTTTTACGTGATTTTAATGTTTGGACGCAGGATAATGAACGAAGAAAGAAATAAGTGAATCGCAAGAAACATCTCGCTCAAGAACTACATGATAGGGAACTCATCTGGCAATTAACGTTTCCAGGCGAGGAAGGGTCACTAGAAGACAACTAGTGGTAGTTGTAGCTGATATGACATGCAACAGATAATTTTTGGCTGAGGGTGCTGACAGGTTCACAAGATTAGAAGTTTCCTTCCCAAATTTTGTCTATATAAAACCATCTCCTTCAACCTGGAAAAGAGGTCTGAATGGACCGTGAGAGTAAACCATTTGAAGTAGAGAGTTCAAGAAAGAGAATAATCATTTCCCTGTTTCCCCCCTAACTTGTTGTATCTTCCATTCTCCTTCCTCTCCACTTTTAAACTTCATTGTAATATATGTGATGCTCATATTGTACAGTGGCCAAAGGTCTATATTTTTTATACATATATTGCACGTTTACACCTTGTCAATCCATCGTTTCTTGACTTCTCACCTGTCAATGTGTTATCAGTAGTTAGAGTTGTGATAAGTTCTTGATAAAAAATCTAGCTTATAAACCTTGTCACATTAGTTGAGCTATAATCATCACGTGGCCAGTGTCAATCGCCAACTATCTGAGAGGGTAAGTAGCAAGGACGGGTTCATTAAGGGGCCACGAGGGGCATGTGCCCCCTCACATTATCGATTTTTTTATTTTAATATAATTTTGAAGTATTAGATTACAATATATATTAAATTATGTGGCCAGTGTCAATTGCCAACTATTCGAGAGGGTAAGTAGCAAGGATGGGTTCATTAAAGGGCCACGAGGGGTACGTGCCCCCTCACATTATCGATTTTTGTATTTTAATATAATTTTAAAGTATTAGATTACAATATATATTAAATTTAGCCTTAATTTTTCTAGTTTCTACTTCTACTATAGTGGTTGTGCCCCTCCTGCACAACCCTTTGGTTATGAGTTCAAATTTAGCCTCTTACAATTATTTTTACGAAATAGTTTTTATTCCAAATATCAATAATTTTATTTCCTCAAATTTCTCAAATATCAATATTTTTCTTTCTAAATTTCAATAATTTTCTAAAAGGAAGATAATTTGATTTTCTTAAAGGAAGATAATTTGATTTCTTGAAAGGAAGATAATTTTTTAAAAAGAGGAAAAAAATCATCTAAGATAAAACCCTAACTTATTTCTTAGCCCTCATTTGTTATCTAAAATTTTTTTTTTAAAAAAATACAACAAAGTTGGTGATCCAAACTTCCACTCTCTCAACAATATTCCATGTAAAAGGTTTTATTCTTGCTTTTTTCTTTTCTTTTTTTGATGCACATTTTAAATTCACATCTTTACATTACAAAAAATAATGTGAAAATTGTCAGCATTTCTTTATTGGTACAAATGTAGTGAATGTTATTGGAGCATAAGTAGAACTTCGTGATATTTTTTAAAACATTTTTTAATGTGTTTATTATATAGTGTCTGGTGTTCTCTTATATAAAATTTTTGGATCTACCACTAGTAAGTAGCAAGGATAGAGCTAATGTAGGTAAGGAGGAGTTTGACAACAAACTTCACCTTAGTGAGGTTACTTCCAGCATTTGTATCCCAAAAGGTGTGCGGACATTAGGCATCAAGAGGCTTTTGTTCTTAAGCGAGACCTTCCTTCACCTTTTTCTCGCATACAAGTTAGTTCGTTCAATCTTCCACCTTGCCATAATTTATTCTCTATGCATGAGTCTCTAGCTATAGATAAGTAGTTTTAAGTTATCTTTATATTCTTTCTACTTGATTGTCATAACGCCTAAAGGATAAATGAACTCTAGTGTTCGACTCTGGATAACTCAGGTAAACCTACTACTTCGCTTGCACTTGAGCAAGAAGTAGGAAAATTTATACTCAATGAGGACTTATGCATCACGTGATGAAGAGGCACATAGTGAGCATCTTATATGCTATGATCTTGATCCATGACTCATCACCTTGAATTGATGCATGCTATACAGAGAGTCACAAATAGCGCATTAAGTGCAATGACCTAACTCAGTGACATATTGCAATTGTGTTGTAAACATACAAAATTATTAAGTCCAAACAAACAACCAGAACTTCCTCTCAGATGACTTAAAGGCTACAAGTGGTTATATTTTTAATATAGTACTTGGAGTTGTAGCTTGAAAATCCATGAAACAGACAATTTTTACCCACTCAACGATGGAGTCAAAAATGATAGCACTAGCTATTGCTAGTGAAGAAGCAAGCTGGCTTCAAAGCTTGCTATCAGAGATTCCCACTTAGGAAAGACCGGTACCAGTGGTCGTGGACTTTCCATATGGACTTAGTAATTTCACATCCATATGGTAAAATTCTAATCAAGGCAATACATCACGAAGCATGTTCATCGTACTTAAGATACTCACTATATAATTTGTATTGCGTTATTAATTCTATGCGATAAGTCATGGGTCATGATCATAGCATGCGAGATGCTCTTTATATACCTCTTTATCGCGTATAGCTAAGTCCTTGTTGGGCACAAGTTTTTCTACTGCTTGCCCAAGTGAAAGTGAAAGAGTAGGTTTACCTAAATGATCCAAGGTCGAACACAGAGAATTGACTCAAGACATTAGTTTTAGGAATTATTTATCATCAAGGCGGTAAAATAATTAATTAAATAAAGTATGGACGAATCAGAATCAGGATTAAATCTACTTATGTACGCCTAGAGAATCTGTAAAGGAGACTAAATGGATGCGAGATAGAATTGCAGACTAACTTGTATGCGAGAAAAAAGTGAAGGAAGATCTACACATTATTAGGCGATTAAGCAATGTGAGAGCTTTAATGCAATATAACTTGCGTAACCAACTGATGATTAAGGCAAGCTTCTCTCAAAGTGTTTAGACACCACATTTGCTCACCTTTTAGGATGTAAATGACTACTTGATTAGGTAAGATATATCTAGAAGAATTCACTTATAATTCTTATAGAACTTTGCAATTAAAAATAGCAACCTCTCGATGCCTGGTTTTCACACTTGATCACCATTTGAGACACAAATGATGTAAGTTATCTCTTAAAGTGGAATTTGTTTTCAAAGTACTCCTCTTTGTAAGCATTATCCTTATGCTTGCTACTTGTCCTATTGGATAGTTGGTGATATACACTGGCGAAGTGATGAACGTAGCTCAACTAATGTGACAAGAATTATAAGTTAAACGTTTTATCAAAACTTATCACAGGTTTAACTACTAATCACATATTGACAAGTGAAAAGTCAATAAATGATGGATTAAAAAGGTATAAACATGTAATATATATAAAGAATGTAGGTCTTAGGCCAATGTACAATATGAAGAACATATATCATGGAGCAATATAAAAATGGAGAGAAAAGAGAATGAAAAAATATTACAAGTTAGGGGACAACAGCGATGTGGATTCTTCCATACTCAGAAGTCAAGCTTTCAATTTTACAACTGATCGGAGAAGAAGAAGGAAACATTTACAGATGGCAGAAATTCTGCCACTCTCTAGGAATTGACCTATTAACCCCTTTGGCCCATGCAAGCGTCAGTTGGCCTATATAGGCCCTCCTTTGCTTGGTGGGGATGAAGTCCTTTTATAGATAGCTTTTTGACATGAAACTTTTGTGCCTCTGAGATTGTCAGCGCTGACTTCGGTCCTATGAAGTCACATCACTTCAACTACCTTGTCCTCTAGTGAGCCTTCCTTGCGTGATGACGTGGTTCCTCGCTTGAAGATGTTATTTGCCAGACAAGTTCCTATCGTGTGGCCTTTAAGCTAGATGTCTCTTATGATTCACTAGCGTCTTCCATCCTACTCATCCTGCATTCTGACATTGTAATCGCGTTAAACAGACATGATACTTATGTAAGATGTATTTCTAAATACATATGAATTTACAATATAAGTTACATGTTTTGATCCTCTTCTTATGCATTTTGGACTCATTATTCTAATAAAATGAGCTATAATAACAAATATTTATACACGTTATCAACCAGTCATACTAATCCATTGTGATATTATTACAGTTATCGTAGAAGTTTAGAACTGTTATTACAACGGTAAGAGATGATAGATATGTCATAAGCACAATACTATTAGAGAATTTCTCACTATTGGTGTAGTGATAGTAGATTATGTACGGTCTGATAATAACTTGGCTGATCTTTTGACCAAAGGACTGGCAAGCGAGAAGTTTTAAAATCTTAGAAAGAATGAGACTCATCCCTATAGAAATCTAAATTACTTGTGAGGTAAACCCAACTTGAAAGACTGAAGATCCCAAGAAATAAGTTCAATGGGTATTAACTGATCACAAGTAATATGACAAGAATCATGCTAAAATATTTAAGAGTTCCATTCTTATGATTGAGTGATTAGCATGACATCCTGAAGCGTATGAAAAGGCTAAACTTTGTTCTAAATGAATTATATATTTGATATCAAGCAGTGTACCTAGATACAGGAGTACTATTGATAGATCCTCGTTGTGGATGTGAAAGTGATCAAGGTCACTTCCTATGGAATTCAGGGCAAATCCCTAGAACGTTCACTGAACTAGGATATACATGCAAGACCATAGAGCATGGAATATTTTAGAACTTCATTTGAATAATGTTGTGTGTGCAATTTTGCTAGACGTAAAGTTAAAAACTACGAGTTACTTTACAATACTCTAAACTATTGTCACTACGTAAAGGTTCAAGTCATTAGACACCTTTACTTAAGCATAGTATTATAAAGATAGACGCTACTCGATGAAAATATTTTTAAAAATTTTCAAGTAAGGGACTAATCGTAAAAATGTCACACCCCTCCCAGATCACGTGCTCTGGATTCGAAAGGTGGCATGATGTCAACTAAAATCATTGACCTTTGAAACAATTTCAAATGATCCTTACATGAAAATATAAAACATTTGTCAGCAGAAGTCTTTAAACTTATAAATAACTTAAACCGTAGTGTAATCCATTTGGAAATGCTTTTTATAAATACTAAGTAAAGTATATAAGACATGAAAATATACTTTTCATAAAACATAATGATGCTTTTAAAAAATCAATTCCTTTCATGACTGAAAACTAAATTAGCTTGGCAGCAGTAAGTTCAGCATACGGAGATTCACAATCTGTACCTGGAAAGAGGGAAATCATTTTAAAAGAGTAAGTTGAAAGACTTAGTAAGCAACAATTTTATGAAACAAGTTTTCATAAATAGTTTAACATAACATTGAAGTTTAAATAACATCTATCAATAAATACCATTTCATAACATGAAACTTGAAACATTGAACTTTTGCATAGCTTTTGGAAGACAATGATTCGTAGCCACAGGCAATATTAAACCTCTTCATCTGAAGATGGAACAGTCGATAAAAAAAATAGCTTTCATTGTAATCCTCCTCCTTTAAGGCATAAATATATACCCTTTCTGATGGCCTATAAATTATAGGCTCATCAACCCTACCATCGGTATGGAGTAAACCATATGTATACAATAGGTCTCATGGAATATTCGAGCTAGGATAAAACATATTGAAAATCATTGAAATATTTCCTTTTCTTTCATCAGTAAATAATTTAAACATTATATAGCTTGAAGCATCAATCCAATAAACATTTATCATAAATCATATCTTGAATAATAACTTGTAAATCATGCTTTATAAATCACTTCTAAATCATTGTGTCACTCACTATACTTGAATAGATCCTTGGTCAAAAAATTCCTCTAAACCCTTATTGATCTAAAAGATTCACATTTACTCCTTAATTAATCCTTCAATCATGAAAATATCCAAATTTTTTCTTAAAATTTCCTAAAAACAACAAAGAAACCCAAAACTAACCTTACTTCCAAAGTATGAGCTCTGTAGCCTTCTTGGAGTCCACATTGCTTAGATTCACCCAAAAATTAACCTTCTCACCTACTTTTTACTTAAAAGCAAGTCTTCTCGCATCCAAATGGAACAAAAACCCTCCTCTATAAACTAGATACAATTCCTAAGCTTTTGAGACCAATTATAGGAAAATGGCACAAGTGGATTGTGAGAATTCCTTGAATGAAGTTGCCTATTTATAGGAAGCCTTGCATGACAAAGGAATGACACCTCCTACTTGCTTAATCCAAGTAGAATTGTTATCTGAGAACTTGGCTAATCTTCTCAGAGATTCAAATGGTTTTAGAAAATTTGGGGTTTCACAAGATTAGCCAAGTTCAAATGGTTTTAGAAAATTTGGGGTTTCACAAGAAAAAAAAATCAAGTGAAGAATCGTTAAATGAAAATTTTGAGTAAGCAAATATTTATTATTATTTTATTCTAAATATGCATTCTCGCATTGCTTAGATAGCAATGTGGAAGTCTCCTTTATAAACTCATATATTCATTCATGGGTTTGGACCCTAAGGACACCCAAGTTTTGAAAGAGGTGAGGAGATAGGCAAAAGTAGGTTTTTCGATATCTCCACACGTGCGCAACTGTCTGTCGGTCGAGACGATAAATAGAAAAATAATATATTTTTGTTAAAACTATCTTTAATTTTCAAAACCGTTTCATATATTATAAACATTTTTTTTGTAAATTAAACTTTCCAAAACTGAAACCGTTTCAAATTGAATGAGAATTAAATCATCTTTTTTATTTGGTCCATGAATTTTGTATTTTGTGATCGTTGGAGAAGCCTCCCCACTTACTATATATATATGGTCTCATTCCTCTCTTTAATATATACAAAACAACAATACTATGATTTCTTCTCTAAAAAAATTCTCTCGTAATTTTCAGCATTAGAGTGTCTAGTTGAGTGTTGAAAATTTCGATTACTTTCAAAGCAAAACTAATTGAAGAACGAGACTGTTTTTCCCTGGGGACGATGGGGCAACCAAATCTGTTTGTACAAAAGAGTAGAGCCGCAACACATTTTAAAGAGAGGGAGCTCCGCGACTCATCCATTTTCTAACTTGTTTCTGTTTTGTAGTATGCATTTTGACCAGGCGATTTGATCAGACGTTTTCATCATTAGGCGTCTAACCAGGTGACAGGTGAGGTGATCACTAGGCGTTTTGAATAGTAGGCGAGTTAATCAATCGACAATATCAATAGGCAAAGTGATCATTTGACAACTTAACCATTATGCGAGCTGAATAGAGAAGGTGTTTTGTCCAGGTGAGATACCAGCACATTACGCGTTCTGTCTAGACATCAGGTCTAGGCATTAAGACTTCTCAATGAACTTCTTCTAGGCGATTTGCAACAACAAACACACATGTCCATCCACAAATTAAATTACTTTGGGAGTTCAGAATTGAATAAATTTATGGGGCCACTTAAAATGGTGGCAACAACTAACGACCACAGCCAAACTAGCTTAGTTTTTCTATAAGTTGAACATTCCCTCATTTAAGGTCGACAGTTCAATCTCCATCCAAAAATTGTTAGTGCTAAAAAATTAAATAAGGAAAGAAATGGTGCATTCTCAAAATTCAGACATTGAAAAAAAGTTCGTTCTCTTCAATTTCTTAAGTAGAAAAAAACTGCAAATATAAAAAGAAAAGGAATAATGATTGCTCATGAGTGTGAGTACAAATCTTCCTACAGACCACCATTAAAAAGTTTCTAGCTTCATCAATCATCAAGATCTTAATTGTGGCAAGTAGGAAATTTCCAAGTGAGAATGAGTTTAAGTGGTAAATAACACATATATGTGAAACTTAACAAGCCAATGCAAAATTAATACTTGAGAAGAATATAAAAAATATCAATAAATGAATTAATCATACCTTTAAAACAGATGCAATAACCGCATGAGTATCCTTGAAACCCACTTTCCTTGTTCTTCATAATGCTGTACGATTTGCTCTGTTTTCCATTTCTTTTAGTTTTTTCAGCAAAAGAATATCATAATCAACAAAAGGCTTAGGTAGGTTATAAAACTTATGCTACAATGACAACATATAAAAGGCTTGGGTAAGTTATAAAACTCGATTTGGAAAAAGCTTTTGACATGGTGGACTCGTATTTTCTTGATACCATTTTTCAAATAAAAGTCTTAGGTCAGTTATGGCAATCTTGGATTTGGAGTTGCATCTCTAGTGCAAATTTCTTCATCACTATTAACGGTCGGTCTAGGGGTAAGATTATCTCTTCTTGTGGTATCAGGCAATGCTACCCCTTTATCCCCATTTTTATTTATTTTGGTTGATTGTCGGAGTCGTCTTATGGATCATAGTTTAACCAAGGGTCTTCTTGCTGCCCACCTTATTGATGATTTTGATTTTGTTTTGAGCGCTTTACCGTTTTTGCTAATGACACATTGATCTTTTATTTTATGACTCTTTCTATTCTGCATCTTTATGAGGTGATTTGTATTTTTGAAGATGCTTTTGGATTGTCTATTAATCTTTACAAGAGTGAGCTTCTTGGAATTAATTTGGATGCTTTTGTTATGACCTCCTTGGCTTCCTCTTTTGGTTGCAAATAAGGTAATTGGCCTTCTACTTACCTTGGCTTGCTTTCAGGTAGAATTCTACTTCCAATGCTTTCTGGCATCCCATTATAGAGAGAATGCAATATAAGCTTTATAATTGGAACTAAGCATATATTTTCAATGAGGGTCGTCATACTCTGATTCAAGCTCTTTCTGTTATTATCAGATTTGGATAAGTTGATTCATGATTTTTCTAGGAACGTGCGCAAGGTACAGATGGTATGTACCTAAGAAGCATGAACACTCCTAAGATGGCTAAGTGTCAATGTCGAGCACGTTTCCAACACCAACACATCTCAACACGCCAGTTGGCGTGTAAATTATTTTATTTTATTTTTTTGATTTCAGACATGGCTTGATATAGCAAGACATGATCCCAGCAAGGCTGGATAAAGAAACACTAAACATTAGAAAAGCCCATTAGCCCAGCCCAACAATTATTACGTCTTTTTAGGGGGTTTTACTACTATAGTCTAAACAGGGGTGTGTTTTATTACAAGTTGGATCTAATATTTATCAAAAAATTTTATAAATTTCCTAACGGTCTTCCACTTTACACAAATGTAAAGTCCAAAAGACCAAATTATCCATATTTATTATTAATAATATATTAAAAAATAGAAAAATGAAATAAGGAAAGTGGACCATTGCATGTGATTAAAATTTGCAGTTATTAGATATCTTATGTAAATGGTGGTATGTGATTAATTCTATTATGGTAATGTTATAATCAAAATTACCCCTTAATTATTTTTTTTTTGGCGATTTTGTTCATAAATTCTTCCCTCCGTCGGATCTCTCTCTCACTTCCCGATCTCTCTCCATCCATTCTTTTTTATTCTGTTCATCTCCTTCAAATTTTTCTGGTGAGTGCATTTTCGTTTCATATTACTAATTGTGTATGAAATTGTGAAATATAGTATGCCGGTAAAATTTTCTGATAAAGAAAATTTACAGTAAATGGAGTTTATATGTCACCTAATTTACAGTATATGCTCATATTTGTAGTCAGTCATGTATATATATCACGTTATTTTCTTTCGTTTTGCATCGCTTTTATTATATTTCATGTAATTTAATGATTTATAATATATACGTATTATATTTTATCAAAATTACATTAATTTTCACATATTGAAAGTTAATTTGTAAAATCTTATCTTGACTGAAATTGTTTTCGATTTAAATAGATCATTATATACCCTTGTATGTTTAACATCACAATATATAACAATGTATATCTGCATATTTTACATTGTATTTTAAGTTTTTAACAAACTTTACATTATGTGAAAGTACAAATTTATATCAATAAAAAAGAAGAGACGGAATGAGAATAGAACAAGAAAAGAAAATAAATCAAAAAAGAAGGAAACAAAAAGGGAGAAAAAACAAGTGAAGAAAAATGAGGAGATAGAGAGAGAACTTCAAGTAGATCACCAAGAGACTGAATGATATACATCATATACTGTATAATATATCATACTTGCAGATATACATCATATACTGTATAATATATCATACTTGCAGATATACTTTATAATATTTAAAATATATGTTGGTATTATTTAAAAAGCTAAAATGGAGAAAAAATGTGAAAAAAGCATATCTACAAAGGAGGATCTGCATGAGGTATTACTAATGATATTTTATATAATATTGTATAATAGATGATATATTATGTGCATGCTGCTTAATGATATATTTTCTGTGTGATGCTTAATGCTTAATGATATTTGATATAGATTGTAACATATATGAAATATTATGTGTTTGTTGCTTAGTTATATATTATATGTGTGTAATGTTTAATGCCTAATGATATATGATATATACTGTAAACTATATGATATTTTTTATGTTGTACGTTTGTAATTTAAATAAGAAAGGAAAAATATGTTGATTATGTATTGTATACTATAGTTCACAATTTAAGAAACAAAATTGATAACATGAAAAAATTAGTTGAAAGAGATGATCGAAACATGCATTCATTGTAATTTATACTGATTGGAAACTTCAATGAAAAATTAAAATGGAATTATATATGAAAAAATTTACATAAATATGAATGAGAAAGAAATATGAATGAAAGAAATATGCACTCATCGGATATAGTTGAAGGAGATGAGCAGAATAAGAAAAATAGGATAGAGAGAAAGATCGAAAAGATAGGATAGCTAAACTGATCAATAAAAGACACCGAAAAGGTGGAGGAAGAATGTGAAATTAGCATGCCGGATAAAATTCAATAAAGATAATTTTATTCATTTTGTAGAAATTATTTATTATATTATTACCATATTTGACTCTATTTTATACCATATTAAAATTGGATCTCTAATAGATGACATCTTATTATTAAATAAAAATAAAATTTTATATTATTTATTACATTAATTAGGTAAATTATAAAATAGATAATAAATATGATATGATATAATTATGATATTATATTATATTATATATATTTTTGAAAATAAATATTATTTTTGATTGATGTGAATAATAAAATAGTCATTAAAAATCATGAAATCTTAATTAAGAAAATAAATGAAATTTTGAGACGTTCGTGTAAAATCATGTTTAAAGTAGGTGAATTTTCTAAATATTTCCTTTTTCTATTTTATCTTATCAAATATTTTTTCGCATTTCTCCCCTCTACCAATTTCTCCAAATTCTCACTACCAACCCTCTCTGCCTAATCCGCTTGCCAGTGAACGCCAACCCTCTCGCGCCGGCTTTTGTCCAGTTTTCCAAAAGTTTGGACGCCATCTCGCCACCAGTTTCTTTCCGCCTTTCTTCCTTTTTTTTTTTCCCTATTTTTCATAATTTATGGCCAAACAATGGATAGTATGATATCAAACCAACTGTCATAGAATTTTTTTTTCCATTAAATCATCTTCATGTCAGAATTTAGTATGACACAGTCATTTTCAAGTCATACCCAAATGAATCCAAGAACAAATTTCGAAGATGAAACAAAATCATTATAGCAATATCTGACAAAACATGAAAGATTACGTGGTGAATGGAATTATGCTTGACAATGTAATTTTTGTTAGGAGGAAAGGTTTTTATACAAAAGTTAGGGCACAGCTATTAAAATGGGTCGAATTTGGTATTGGTGTATGGTAAGAAGATCGCCCCTAAAAATCTTGCTGACATGCAAAGGTTAGAAGAGGAAGCTAAAGTTTGTGTCGCAAACAATGCTCCTAAACAAGTTCTTTTACCATCTCCACAACATATGTAAACTTAATCTCAATCATATTCTTTTTCACCAATGGAACAAAAGAAAAAGAAAATAAACTTAATCTCAATTTCACCAATGGAACAAAAGAAAAGAAAACGAAAAAAAATGTTAGTGCCAACAAGAGCTTAGCTCAACTGGCATCTGTTTGTACCTGTGAACAGGAGATCTCGGGTTCATATCTCCACCCCTGCATTTATTACATTACCTTTCAAAAAAAAAAAAAAAAAATATTAGTGCTCTTGAGAAGTCATTTAACTTGAGATTTCGTGATTAGGTAGATTTGGAAATAGTTAGAATATTTTATTCTTGCTTTTTCATTTAGCTTGAATGCTTTCGCTTTGGTTGCAAAAATAAGGCTTTGTTAGGTTATTTACCTCTGGGGCATAACAAAACAAATGACTTCAATCTTTATAGAACAAATCCCTCATCTTGGTGAACCTCCCCAATAACCGGACACCACTATCTCTTTGGTCTAGTAGTTGCTTTATCTGGCAAAAAGGAGAGGAAATAAAAGGAAGGAAAGGCTAAACACTCGGTGACGCTTCAAACAAATCCCTGAATAAATAGGCTGAATT
>JBBPDI010000020.1:18489111-18499693 GCA_037974545.1 Cucumis variabilis
CAGAGTTTGGAGTGACTAACCCGAATTTGGGAGCCACTTCAAAGCATCAGCCAGCAAGCAGCTATTTCAAAAACAAAATTAATAAGAGTCCGAAAGAAAATGAACCAAAAAAGGAAGAGAATCTTATAATTCGTTTAGTGTGTCAAAAATCCAAACAGCATAAACGTAACCTCATTAGCCAGATTCAGAATTAAAAAATAAATAAATAAATAAATAATAAAAAAGAGTTTGCAATAGGTTTTGAAAATGAGAAGTTAAAAACTGAAACGATACCTGAATTGTTGCGGAGGCCGGCGTCGGGAGGAGAAGTGACTGCAGATGGAGGAGGCGGAGGCGTGAGACGTGAGGCGTGAGGGAGAGGGAGAAGTTTTAGCGTTTTCCGACTAATTTTTTAGTTTTCTATTTTTAAACTGCGCTGAGGGTTCTTCTATGGGCTCGGCTTAGTTTATTAGGAGTGGGCTGGGTATTAATAAACCAAGAATGAATGAGCCTGTATTTATTATTATTGGACAAGAGCAAATCCACTAAGAGACCACGAGCACGTGCCTTCCTTACATTATGATTATTATATTTTAATATTACTTTTAAATGTTTAGATTACAATATATATTAAATTTAACTTTACTTTGTTTAATTTCTACTTCTGTTGTGGTGGTTGTGTTCCTCCTACACAACGCTTTGGTTGTGAGCTCAAATCTGACATACTACAATTACTTTTACAAAATATTTTTTATTCTAAATATCAATAATATTCTTTCCTAAAATTTCTCAAATATCAATAATTTTCTTTTTCCAAATATCAAATTTCTTCCTAAATTTCAATGATTTCCTAAAAGGAAGATAATTTGATTTCCCAAAAAGAAGATAATTTTTTAGAAAGAGGAAAAAAAAAACTCATCTAAGATAAAACTTAAACTTATTTCCTAGCCCTCATTTGTTATCTAACAATTTTTTTAAAAAAAAAATGAACAAAGTCGGTGATCCAAACTTTCACTCTCTCAATAACATTCTATGCAAAAGGTATTAATCTTTATTTTTTTCTTTTTTTATGATAATTTTAAATTCACATATTTGTGGAAATTGTCAGTATTTCTTTATTGCTACAAATGTAGCGAATGTTATCGGAGCATCAATGAAACATCGTGATATTTTTTAAAATATTTTTTAGTGTGTTTTTTATATAGTGCTGGGCCCCCCTATATAAAATTCCTAGATCCGCCACTGAATCTCACCATAGATTTACATGTTCATGCATTGAAAGTATGTTATAATTGTTATTATGTATAGTATGCATGTTGATTAATTAATATGAAAATGAATTAATTTGTTTAATTAATGGTTTAATTAATTAAATTAATTTTAATTAAATGTGATTTAATAAATTAATTAATTATTGATTTATTTAACTCAATTAAATATAGTTTAATTAAAAGTTAAATAAATTAAAATCTATATTAATTAATTTCTTTAGATATTGGTTATATAATGCTTGTTTATTGGTTGTTTGTTATAGTTTTCTAGTTCTTTTATAAGTGTTATAGAATGGATTAGACTTTTAAAATCTATAATAAAGATAACATGCATGCTCACCTAGGTTAAATATATCTACCTCTTTTGTACAATTATGTTGATATCTTGTAAAATTGGTTACAAGAGGCTCAATTGATTAGATCTTGTTAACAAGTCAAATAAGATGACTAAGGTTAAAGATTCTTAAGTTGACGGTCTACGAAAAACCTTCTACCTGAAGATCGTAATCAATTCTTGAGCCTAGTTAACCCAGTTTTATGAGCATGCGTGAGAGATGCGAGGTAATAAAAAATTTTTATGACCTAGACATCATAGGGTAAAGTCCAGTATAATGGTTATGCTCAGATGTTTCACCCAGACTTAGGATTTGTTTAAGTTAGCTTAAATAAAATCCTAAAGTAGTAAAATACGACCCTTAAAATCATTACATAACACTTCAACTTATAGAGAGAAGTAGTGTACTTTTAACTTTTAGCATCCCCAAGAGTTCAGACCATGAGTTCCATGCAGGGCTTTGGGTTGTGCATAGGAGCGGACTTAAGTCGGAGAGTGTTTTCATGGAGCTTTGACAAAGTGAATAGGGGAAGTAGTTTATAGTAAGTGGGTGAGGAATATGTGACAACACATCCCACGATCTCTTCCATTGGGTCACACTGTGAGATTCCTATAATGCATCTGCTTGTCTGCCCTGGAGCAACATTCCCTTCGGAGGGTTGTGTTATAGGATTTGGAACACCGTGAATTCTAAATGTAGATAAGGTCTCTTAGATTGATTTTCATATTGACTTTCCAATTTCGGGAGCATAATGATTCTTATCTCTGAGATTTGAAAATGGCGGGTTACACTTACAAGAATTACTAAGGAGATAGTAGATTCTAGACCGAAGTAGCGATAACTAAAATGCTATTGGAATATGAGATATTCGGGAGTTAGCATTTAGTCAAGATTGTCTTGGTTCAAAGGAGGAGTAATCGACTACCTCTCGGTAGAGGTTATTCTAAACCTTTGTAATATCATTGCAAAACTTTATAATGATGGGTACACTATTAGTATTTGCTAAACTAGATTTCTTCTTTGGTGATTGTAGTTTCTAAATGAATAGGTTTATCTTTTCAGCATGAATAACTCTATAGTTCAACTTTTAGCTTCTGAGAAACTTAACGGTGACAATTATGCCATATGAAAATCTCAATTGAATACAATACTTGTAATTGATGATTTAAGATTTGTTTTAACTGAAGAATGTCCTCAAACTCCAACTCTAAATGCTAACTGAACTGTTCAAAAAGCATATGATCGATGGGTTAAAGCTAATGAGAAAAGTCGTGTCTATATTCTTGCTAGCATGACTTGTGTTTTAGCAAAGAAACATGAGTCCTTAGCCACGGCTAAAGAAATCATCGACTCGTTGAGGAAAATGTTTTGGCAACCATCGTACTCCCTCAGACATGAGGCAATTAAACACATTTACACAAAGCGAACGAGGAGGGGACCTTTGTTACAGAACATGTCCTAAACATGATGATGCACTTCACTATCGCTGAAGTAAATGACAGACCCATCGATGAAGCAAATAATGTGAATTTTATTTTACAATCTCTTCCAAAGAGTTTTGTACCATTTCAAACGAATACGTCTCTGAATAAAATAGAGTTCATTCTGACCACTCTTCTGAATGAGCTCCAACGACTCCAAAACCTTACCATGAGTAAAGGAAAGGAAGTGGATGCAAATGTTGCTACCACATAGAAAGAGTTAGTGGGAGGATCATCCTCTAAGACTAGAGATGGACCTTTACAAATGAAGAAGAATGGAAAGGGGAAGACTCCTAAAATTGGCAAGGGAAAGAAAGTTGCTAAAGGTGAATATTACCACTACAACCAGAATGGGCATTGGCTGAGAAATTGCTAAAAATACCTTGCTAGAAAAAAGCTGAGAAGGAAGCACAAGGTAAAATAATTTACTACCTTTTGTAAGGTGCTTAGTAGAATATGATACTTCAACTTGAATATTAGATTCAGGATCCTCTAATCATATCTACTTCTCATTTTAGAAAACTAATTCTTGAGAAAGCTTACAAAAGATGAGATCATCCTCAAAGTTTGGAACAAAAGAAGTTGTTTTGGCTGAAGCAGTGGGATAATATATTTGATACATTTGAAACTATAAAGTATTTATCTTTCTAGAGAATATATTCAGTTTTTTTCTACTTATGAACAACTTATATAAGTCAAGAGTAACTAAAGCAAAATTTGTCTTTAATGCTTAATTGTTTAGTATAAAAGACAAATGGTTTCTTCTAATGCTTATTTATGGTATTAAGATTTGGTCACATAAGTCTCAGTGCGATTGGGAGATTAGTTAAGAGTGGACTTCTAAATCAGTTAAAAGATAACTCTCTCAATGTGAATCTTGTCTTGAAGGGAAAATGACTAAGAGTTCTTTTACTGGAAAAGGTCTCAAAACAAAAGTACCCTTAGAGCTCGTACATTCGAACCTATGTGGACCAATGAATGTCAAATCTTGGGGAGGGTATGAATATTTCATCAATTTCATTGATGATTATTCAATATTTGGTCAAGTTTACCTAATACATCACAAGTCTGATTTTCTTGAAAAATTTAGAGAATATAAGACTAAGTTGAGAATCAATTAGGTAAATTATGAAGACACTTCGATTATATCGAGGTGGAGAGTATATGAACTTAAGCTTCCAAGATTATTTGACAAAGCACAAAATCAAGTCACAACTCTCTACATCTAGTACACTTAAGTAGAACGATGTACTAGAAAGAAGAAACTGAGCCTTGTTGGACATGGTTTGTATTATGATGAGTTTCACTCTATGATCCTCAAGGAATAAGGAATTTGTATGGACAAATATCACATTCTTGAATAAAACCTCATCAGGAATCATCAAACCACGTAGTAAATTAGTATTGAATAGGATTTCCAAAGACTTCACATACATGCCTAGTTCATCAACAAAAGTACTTGATAAAACTAAAGAATTTGGTTAGTCACATCCTTCACAAAAGTTGAGAGTGCCCCAAAGTAGTGGGAGGGTTGTTCATCAACCTGAACATTATCTGGTTTTATCAAAAACCAAATCATCATGCCTGATGATGGTTTAGAGAATCCATTGACTTGTGAAAAGGAGCAATGGATGATGTAGATTATTTATCTAACGTCAAGAAATGACTAGCTATGCAATTTCAAATAAGATATTTGGAAATGCACAATGTATTCTCAAAATCCAAATTGTTCGGATCCACAAGAACAAAACACTAGTTATGTCTCAAGTATATAAACAAAATGTTGTCTAGATATAAGATGCAAAATTCCAAAAAGGATTTGTTGTCGTACAAATATGGAATTCATTTATCAAAGGAACAATGTCCTAAGACACCTCAAGAAGTTGAGGATATGAAATATTCCCTATGCTTCCTTTGTTGGGTGTTTGATGGACGCAATGTTCCCTAGACCTAACATTTGCTACTCAGTAGGGATGATCAATATGTGTCAGTCTAATCCCGAATGTAATCACTAGACGTCGCTGTTAAGAATTTTCTAAAAATAATTTAGGAAACAAAAGACTATATGCTTGTGTATAGTGTTAAGGATATGATCCTTACCAGATACATTGATTCTGATTTCTAAAAATGATAGAAAGTTTACATCTGAATCAATGTGCACTCTAAGTGAAAGAGCAATAATGTGAAGAAGCGTAAAGTAAAATTGCACTCTCTTATCTGGGTGATTGTGCATCGTAGTGAAGTTGTAGTAACCTCAATACTTGTTAAGTAAAGTATGATTATTTTAGTTTACAAAGTTTTTCACAGCTAAAGTATATGAAGGTCACCTAAAAGAGTTTAGGTCTATAAAGTTTGTTCACTAAGACAAGTGGGAGAAAATTTGGGTGCATGTCCTAGTTTATTGTATTCATATGTTTATTGTACCCATATGAATGGTTCTCTTATGATTAAATTTAACATTTTTTCTCCCACTAGGAGTTTTAGTTCAAGTGGGAGTTTGTTGGAATTTATGTCCTAAAACTCGTGGTTTGTAATCATATTCTATTTAATAAAGTTGTTATTGATACAATAATCTTAAAGCCAATAAAATAAGGATACGAGGCTATATTGAGTGAACTTGAACTTTATGTAAAGACATAAACGTGGATTAAGTTCGATTATATAACATAAATAGTCTATAGTATACGAATACGGTTGGGCACCTTATTTAGGGGACACTATGGATACGACCCGCTTTATAGTAGATAGGTTGTTCCCTTAAAGGCTGAACCCAAGTCTTGAACAAGAGGCCCCACCCTCTCACTGGCCTGAGAGAGATTCAGCTTAAAGGTTGGACCTTAAACCAATTGTTTAGTAGTGGATCAGTGGGACTTAAGGAGCATGATGTAGTTTCCGGGGTAAAACGTTACTTTGACCCAGCCGAGATTATGAGCAATCTGTGAAGGATTAACTTACTTATGATGGTTATATCACATGGACACAAATATATCAATAGTGAGGGGAGTGTAACAATGAAACTTTTGTGGAATGATCCGTTAGTTAACGAAGGTTGATTAGTTGATCTAAAAGAGTTTAGTCAGTTAATCTCAGATCGTTGGAGTCCATTATCTATAGGTCCATTAGGTTTTAGGTTCCCCAACTAGCTCACAAGGAATCAACTTAGAACATTATGATGGAATAATTCGAATTAGGTAAAGAAAAAGAAATCGACGAATATATTTGATATAGTAGACAGTTATAAGCTTAAGATAGAGCTTCATGTTTAAATATGATTTAACTAATAAAAATATACATATGGATTCATATTCGAAAGCTCGAAATTGATGGAAATGGTCAAAGTTGTGAAAAGTCAAAATATTGACTTTTGACTTTGAAAAGTCAAATTTTGACCGACTTTATATTTAAATGTGATTTTTATTTTGGAGAATGAATGCAAATTCATGTTTGGGAAGTCGAAATTAGTCAAGACGGAAAAAATGATAAAATGTCAAAATGTTGACTTTTGACTTTGAAAAGTCAAATTTTGACCGATTTTATATTTAAATGTGATTTGTATTTTGGAGAATGAATGCGAATTCATGCTTGGGAGGTCGAAATTAGTCAAGACGAAAAAAATGATAAAATGTCAAAATATTGACTTTAGACTTGAAAAGTCAAATTTAGAATTTGATTTAAATGTTAAATTATCATATTGCCCTTAGACTAATTTAAATAACAACACTTATTGAGATTTGACAAACTTATCACTTGCATGTGATATGCAAGTGGCTTATTGCATGCGAGCCACCTATCCCACTAAGAATGTCAAGTGGTGAGGTAGGGAAGCTCTTGCATGTAGTTTGCTTGTAATTGTGAATTACAAAATAATCCAAGAACTTCTTTTACTCTCAACAAAAATAAAATATATTAAAAGTTAGATTCCTCCAAAAAAAAAATACTATCTCTCTCTATTTACTCTACCATTTTGAGTCCCACAACTGGGTTCCATGTCTGAAGAATAGAGGGTTAACATTAGTGGTAGTCCTGTCTTCGAGTTCGTGAAGAGATTACAAAGTGTTCGTGAGAAGATTACAAGAAGAGAAAGACATTAAAGGTGAGTTTTTCTTTTAAACCCTACTGTGTCTCAATTATGTTTTTAATGCATGTTAATTACTAAAGTGTTTAGATGCAATTAGAGTAAAATTTGATCCTTATTCTGCTGCGGATGTATACCGTTTTCATCACGTACATGAATTTTAGAATTGGTATATCTTATTTGAGAATTTATATATATTTATTTACATCAATTTCAAGTTCTAGAAATGCATGAGAGAGAATACATTTCACACGATAAAGAAAATTCTCGATGCACTACACAAAACAGTGGAGTCGTGGTAGTCAGTTAAAATAGTGGCAGTGGAAGTACCAACAACAATTTCTATGGTATTTTAGATGAAGTGTTGGATGTTCAATATCTACTAGGACAACTTGTTTGGCTATTCAAGTATAGATGGTTTGACACAAACAATAAAAAAGTCATAGAACGCACATGGAATTAGGCTACAAATCAACATGTAGCGTTTTTAGTTCGCTGAGGAAGCGGTCATTCTCACAAAGAAGGCACATCAAGTCTTTTACCTCGAAGAAGGAAGATGTTGAGAACGAATAATTGCATGTATTGAAAATTATTGTCAGACATCATGTGGATGAACAGATTGAGGATGACACTCTGTACAAACTTGACATTGATCCCACAATGGTGAAAGACCGGTCCTGCAACATGTCATTGATGATTTTATAAATGATGATGATGAATAATTATCACCTCAAATCAAATCAAGCAATGACGAAAATGACGAATTACATATCCACATATTTCATTTCTTAAGATTCAGTTTGAAATATTCTCATTTATTTAATTAATCTTGGTTTTCATGTCAACGGGTACTATGTCATCATTACCCGACGGTTTCCATGCAACAGATGATCTATTTTTAGAGTTCGACGATGTTCTAAATAATTATAATACGAGATTGTCCTTAGTGGGCGACACTTCACGTTACTCCCATTACTATAATGACAATTGTAAACATAGAGTTGTGTCTCGGATAGTGTTTTGTTTTCTTATATGACTCTCAACCCACTCCCACTACTAGGAGACATCAACACTCTGGAAACATGGAATTAAAGAGATACGTCCATAAGAATGGGAAGATTTTAATCACTATCGTCCTGGATCGAAGAAGCCAATCTCTTAACATGTTGTTTGGTTCGGTAACACCATTGGTGTATGTGTGAGAGATACATTTTTAGTTCTCTACCTTAAATGGGTTAATGTTCTGCCAGAATACATCGAGGTTTTCAAGGCCGCTCTACAGGTAAGATTAATAATTAATTCACATGTATTTTAAACGAACATAAGTATAAATCTAGCTAGTTCGTATGTTCTTTTCTTTGTAGCACTATTTCGTGCTTGATTTCACAAATCAAACACTTAATAGATTTGTTGAGCATCAAATGCTCACATCTTTCAAAGAGTTCAAAGGAGTCCCATAAACATTTTGAAAAGTACATCAACCCTGAATAAGCACGTGCGAACTCATCGAATAGATTGGTGAATAGTCTGAAAGATTAACACTTTTTATGCGATCACTACTAAAGTTGAGCATTTTAGATAATTTACATATTGTAATGTTACTTCACATTACTTCATTCTTTTTACATGCTTGTATAATTTTAAAAAATGTTTGCATGCAGGAGCAATCAAGGACCCACAAGGCTGCTAGACAAAAACAACATACAATCATAGTAATAGGTCCAAGTTGTTCGTACAACAATAGCATGAGCTCACTCAAGAATGAGGTAAGCTAGTGGAATATATGGAGCTATTTAGAGAAACACATGCCAATAAGAGTGGCCAATTCGTTTCACAGGCAGTCGCAAATGCGCACGTAAGTTTATGGTTTAGTTTCATTTATTTTCTACTTTAAATGTGAGTCCATAACTTAACACTTTGGGTGTAGAATCAAATGCTGGAACTCTAGTCCCACCCCACCCCAGAAGGTTCTCAACCACTCTCCGAGAACTAAATATGCAAGACCATTTTGGGTAGGCGATCAAGTTACTCAAAAGGTCTTGGTTGAGGCCCCAAGCCCAAGTCCCAGAAAAATGGTAGCAGTTCTTCGTCTTCATATCCCCAAGAAATGCACTCTAGAGAGGTTAGCGAACTAAAAGCTAACCTTGAGTGCTCGCAATAAAAGATTGAGGAACAAAAAAGTGAGCTTGAAGAAGCTAAACTATTAAATGAAGAACAACAAAGAATGTCGAAGATGCATGCCCGATAAATAAAAGAAATAAAGAAGATGATTAAGGAAATTAGTCGGGCACATAGAGGATCTTGAACACTTGTATGTATTTTTAAACTTTTATGTTGTTTAATTTGTTATCGGTGATATATAAATTTACTTTCATGTCATTGTAGGTGTGAACTTGTTCAAAGATGGCGTTCGCATCGGCTAGGAGATGATCTATTTTTTCTTTTTTATGTAATTGTTTCAAACAATTTGTAATTGTTCGAATAGTTTGATTTATTTTCTAATTATATAAATTACAATTTGATATTTTGATAATTTTATTAATTTTGTATTAGTTGTCTTTCAAAATTTTATTGAATTTAAATCGAATCAGAACTAAAAAAAGTATCTCATAATAAAAAAAATTAACATAAAATTGGAAAAATATATATATTAAAATTATCTCTCGACCCACTAAATGCATCGGGAATGATACCCTTCCCCCAAAGTCATAAGTAAAGCATCAAGGAAATCATCTCTGACACCGTGTCAGGAGTAAATTTCTCCCAACTTAAGGTCAGGACGTCGGGAGTCACTTATTGTCGTCATGCTCTATACGTTGACATGTCAGCGTTGGGAGAAAGGCATTCCCAACGCCTTTCTTGATGCTTTTTGGTATATATGCTAATGCTTGACGGCGTCAGGAGACCTTTGATTTCTTGTAGTGTTAGGTCTTTCACATCTATTTATACTAATCCTTTGGATTGGTTACTTTTGCTTGTTGGTTTCGTTAACCGACCGTGCCAAACACTTGGTGGAGACGATGCGTAAGTTAACTTATTACTTAAGGGGTTAGTAAGTGAACAATTGATTCTATGCGATAAATCATTAGTCATGATCACTATATGTGAAATACTCACTATGTACCTATTTATCGCATAACCGCTAAGCCCTTGTTAAGTACAAGTTTTCATACTGCTTGCCCAAGTATAAGCAAAGTAATAGGTTTATCTGGGTGATCCAGAGTCGAACACAGAGAATTGATATCAAAGCTTAGTTCTAGGATTTACTTATCAATCAGACGATGTAAAAGAATTAATCAAATAGTATAAAGAATGAAAGAAAAAATCTACCTAAATTCCTACACTTAGAGAGTTTGTAAAAAGGGGGGAAAGATGGTTATGAGTGATAGTACGAACTAACTTGTATGAGAGAAGGGGTTGAAAGAAGGTCTACGCATGATT
>JBBPDI010000020.1:18509050-18521135 GCA_037974545.1 Cucumis variabilis
GTTAAATATGAGGCAGCGTAGGTGGCTTGAGTTAGTAAAGGATTATGACTGTGAGATATTGTATCATCCAGGTAAAGAGAATGTGGTAGCTGATGCTCTTAGTAGAAAAATATCACATTCAGCAGCACTTATTACCAGGTAGGTCCCAATACACCGAGACCTTGAGAGAGCTGAGATTGTAATATCAGTAGGGGCAGTTACTTCACTGCTAGCACAGTTAATAGTGCAACCAACTTTGAGACAAAGGATTATTGATGCTCAGAAGGATGATCCTTATTTTGTTGAAAAGCATTGTCTTGTTGAATCAGGGCAAGCTGATGGCTTCTCCATATCCTTTAATGGTGGACTTTTGTATGAGGGGCGCTTGTGTGTGCCAGCAGGTACTACAGTTAAGATTGATTTGTTGAATGAATCCAATAGTTCCCCATTTTCCATGCATCCTGGTAGTACAAAGATGTATCAGGATCTGAAACGAGTGTATTGGTGGCATAATATGAAGAGAAAAGTAGAAAAGTTTGTTAGTAGGTGTTTGGTGTGTCAGCAGGTTAAAGCACCTAGACAGAAACCAGCAGGGTTGTTGCAACCTTTAAGTATACCTGAGTGGAAGTGGAAGAATGTGTCCATGGATTTTATTACAGAGCTGCCTAGAACCCTGAAGGGTTATACAGTGATTTGGGTCGTTGTAGAAAGGCTTATGAAGTCAGCACACTTTGTGACAGGAAAATTCACTTATATTGCTAATAAGTGGGCACAATTGTACTTAACTGAGATTATGAGAGTGCACGAAGTACCTGTATTGATCGTTTCTGACAAAGATGCACGTTTTACTTTCAAGTTTTGGAAGTGACTTTAGACTGCCATGGGTACGAGGTTAGATTTTAGTACAACTTTTCACCCACAGACTGATGGTCAAACTGAACGTTTGAACCAAGTTTTAAAGGATATGCTACGAGCTTGTATTCTAAAGTTTTCAGGTAGTTGGGACTCTCACTTACATTTGATGGAGTTTGCTTATAATAACAGTTTTTAGACTACTATTGGCATGGCACCGTTTGAAGCATTGTATGGTAAATGTTGTAGAACCCCTGTTTGTTGGATTGAGGTTGGTGAACAGAGGTTGATGGGTCTTGAGTTAGTTCAGTCTACTAATAAGGCTATTCATAAGATTAGAGCACGTATACAAACAACGAAAGTAGATAGAAAAGTTATGTTGATGTGAGACGAAAAGATCTTGAGTTTGATGTGGGAGATAAGGTGTTCTTAAAGGTAGCACTTGTGAAGGGTGTTATGTGTTTTGAAAAGAAAATAAAGTTAAGTCCTCGTTTCGTTGGACCATTTGAGATTTTAGAGAGAATTGGAGTTATGGCATATCGTTTTGCATTCCCATCTCTCTTTGCAGTTTATAATGTTTTCCATGTTTCAATGTTGAAGAAGTATGTAGCAGATCCATCTCATGTAATGGATTATGAACCACTAGAGATTGATGAGAATTTGAGTTAGGTGGAGCAACCAATTGAGATTTTGGCTAGCCAGGGGAAGATGCTTCGTAATAGAGGGATTGCATTGGTGAAAGTATTATGGCAGAATCATAGAGTTGAAGAGGCGACATGGGAGCAGAAAGATGATATGAGAGCTCGTTACCCAGACTTGTTCCAGGATTAGAACTTTCGAGGACGGAAGTTTCTTATGGAGGGAAGAATGTAACACTCTGAATGCTAAGGTAATTGATTTTCATCAAATTTTTTTATTTTAGAATTTTAAATGTTTGTCGGGTGTTATTTTATTAACTTAATTTGAAGAATAAATTGTTTGGAGAGAAAGAAAAGAAATTATGGAGGAAAAAAGGGGCTTGGAAGAGTAATTAGAATAATAATATATTGTTTGTATTATTATTATTAACTATTAAGTTTTAAAAAAATAATAAAATAAAATGAATTAAAAAAAGAAAGAAGGAGAGACGCACGACACCCCCCCTCTCTTTTTCTTTTTTCTTCTTCCTCTGTTGTGACCTACCAGCCGCCCCTTTACCTCCCTCTTTTTAGTTCGAGTCAGCCGGTCGACGATGAAGCCTCTGCCACGTCGTTCGTTCCAGTCTGCCAATCATCAACGTAGCCCTGCTACCCCTTTCTCTAATCATTTTCTTTCCTTTTTCGTCCACTCGGTAGATCCAACCGTCACCATGACCCTCCACTAATCATTTTGCACCGTTATGTGTTTCATCTCTACCTCTGTATGCGTTGCTTTGCTTTGCAGCATAGCATCTCCGTGACCCTCTGCCTCCATCCGCATCGGTTCCCAAAGAAGCCCATTTGTCGCGTGACTTTCTGTCTTTTGGTCATGAGTTGCAAACTGGCTCACGCTCTTACACACTCTGTTTCATTTTGGTTAGTGTGTCGCTGCCTCTGTTTCATCGTGAGTCGACTGTGTTGTTGGTAAAATTTAAGTTGTGGGTTTGTAATTATTTCATATTAATTCCAGTGTTATTGTTGGGTTAATCGTTGGTTTATTGTTCGACCATGGAAGGTATTGCAGATAGCGCTAAAACCCCTTAGGCTCACAACAAAATCTTAGATTTAATTGAAGCTCATTTTAACTAATACTTGGGTAAGTGTATGAGTTTCATTGAGGAAATTAAATGAGAGAAAGTTTATAAAAGTAATCGAATTTCTTATCGTTATGTTTAGGAATTTTGCATGGACTTTAGCTGATTAAGGAGCTTCCCTAACGTTAAGGTAAGTGACTTTCTACTGGACTCGCCTATCAATACAAATACAGTTGACTATATGAAATCTTTAAAACTGAGGACGGATGTTTGATATGGCACACATGTATGTTGAAGTAGATTTTAGGGTTATTATATGTTGTGGTTGACTGAGAAATACTTATATATACATGGTTTTGTTTTAGACTAGGTGTTAAATGTTTCTTTGTGATTTTTTTCTGGATATATATATATATATATATATATATATACATACACTTATGGATGTTGAATGACTGGAACTAGTAGATGTTTCTTATATAGGGTTCAGGTGTAAACAGATGGTTTGTTGTTTGGACGGAATATATGATATAGTAAAGTGTGGTTGTGTTCTTGTGGACTGAGGGAAACACCATAATTGTTTAGTTTGTTGTATGTGACTGACTGACCTTGGGCTAAATTAGTGTAAGATGATCGTTAGGGGTTAAGTGAAGAGTTTATGTGATGAGTTCATCTGACTATACTATGAATGACTGTTAAGATGATAGAATGGATTAAGGAAAAAATTATTAGTTCCTATTGTGTAGTTACCTTGCAGTTGTCCTATGGGATCACCACTTATTTTGCATCCTAAGGGATCATTAGACTGATATGTGTTTCTGCATAACACTAGACTGATTTATGCATCCTTCGGGGGTTAGACTAATTATGTGTATCCTGATCACAAGACTATGACTGTGCAGGATACTCCATTAGGAAGTTAATATTTTATTTTTCCCTAACGGGACCAGTAGTAAGTCTTTTACTGAGTATGTTTATACTCACTCTTTTATGTTTAATTTTTCAGGCAAAGGAAACAAGGGAGGCGGACTGACGAGAGGCAAGAAGGAGGCGCGATTGTCATAGGGAATGTTGTCAATTGCTTCCGCTAAATGTTTTGTTTTCTTATTTCGTTTTAGTACTTGAGTCTGTTTAAAAAATTTTGAGGTTTAACTGGGTTCATGAACTGATGTTTTACAAGCTTTACTTTGAATATTTGGTTATTTTCAATAGGGCCTGAACTTAAATTTTGTTTTATTTGAGAGTTTGATTTTTAATTTAATTTGCAGTTTTTGTGTAAACTAAGGTCATTGTTTTAAATTAATGACTTTGACTTAGTTAGAAAAGTTGGGTCGTTACACATGCCATATGGGGACTTAGTTTTGCTTTCGCTTTTCATGGTTCATTTTTAGTGTTTTGATCTTAAACATTTTTATTTATTTATTTTTATTCTTTAAAATTTATAAAATCAGTTGCAACATGTATTCATTGTATTTGAAATGAAAATTTAGTCTTCCTCTTTTCAAGAAATGGTCAAAATAGTTATTTATCTTTAAGATAATGACCTCAGCTTAGTATAAAAAGTTGGTTTGTTATAATTGGTATTATATATATTTCATTGACAATAATGTGAATTTATAAGAAACAAAAAATACACAGTGAGGATAAGATAATTATCAATTACGTAGTATTTTTCTGAGTGAAAAATACATTTAAAATAGTTTAAAAAATAAAATTACTATATAGTTTCCACACAGGTGCAATCCATGTTATTGTCATCTAATATTTATAAATATACTTTAAATCATTTTTAGATATATAAAAAGATAGTTTAACAAAAAGAAAAATGAACAAAAAATTTAAACATCACATGTCACGTTCCACGTGTTAAGGACTAGTACCTTAAAAATATTTAATAATTTTGTCTTTATTATGAAAATTAGTATTAAGATTTAATGAAATTTCTTGTTTTCTTAGATTATTGATAAACTTGTTCAAATCTTAATATGTTTATAAACTACAAAATCTACATTATTTTTCTATATAATAGAGAGTGAGGATTCAAACTATGTTGTTTTTTTTCAAAAGTTATTTGAGTGGTTGCCACTCTGAATTTGTATAGGATGGATTATATTTTGAATTAAATATTTAAGAATGTATTATAAGCCTATTGTTTAATAAATAAGCTACAAACTTAACCATTGTATTTGTATTATTGGCTTATTTAGAACATCTTTAAGAGATATTATTATGATATAATTTGCATATTCTTTTCTTAATTATTTTCTTAAGTGTATTCCTCTTTTAGTCTATTAGGCTTGTATTCCTATTAAATTATCAATGAAATATAGAATTCATTCCAAAAAACACAACATGGTATCAAAGCCTAAAACTCTAATCTAGGTCAACCTGCTACTACCGTCTACTGCAAAGCCTTCCGGCGAAGACATCTCTGTTCATTCCTCTTTGCTGCAATGCCTATTGGCAAAGACATCTCTGTTCGATTCGCGACTCTCGTTCTTCCTCTTAGTTGTTTGATTTGACGAAGACCTTTAAACCGGCCATCTAGATCTATCTCTATTCTTCGTGCAGGTTTCTTCTATTGTCTCTGTTCTTTGTCAATGAAAAATATTGACACGGTTAATTTATATTTTAGCTATACCGCATGCTTTAACTATGGGTTTAACTAGAAGGACAAGATAGATAACACAGTATTTTGGTAACCCAGTTCGACAAAGCTTGCCTACGTTTGGGGAGCTTTTCTGCACAGATCAGGAATATTATTAGAATTCGATAATCATGTAACACAGTTCTTTTGTTACACATAAATACTTGTTAAAGATAAATACAATAACAGATTTCAGGCTTCCCCTGAGTGTATCTCGAATCCTATTGAGTTAATCTCAGGCTCCCTCTGAGACTTAGGACAATTTTCCAGTTATCTTCAATATTCCTGTTGTTCACCCTGTGTGAATCATACACAGTATCTTCAATGGCTGCACTGCCAAGACATTACGAACTTGTGTGAAGTCGAGACCTCTCACAATAGTCGTAGACGCTTTAAAGTCTGATTACCACAAACGCCAATCTGTTTCTACTGGAAGCGTGAACATAAAAAGATCAGATTTGTCATATAAATATGTTTCTTCAAGATTCCTTTTTTAAAGGAATCTACAACAACCATGTAAATCTTTGATATGATTTGATAACAAATATTAATAAAATAATTGACAAAAATATAATCGTAACAGTCAAAGATTTTGTTCCTTCAGATTTGCCATCACTCCTCTCAGTTCTTTGTCCAATATTTTGATCGTTCAAGAGTTTGTCAGCAGATCCATCCGCTCGTCTTTGATTCGATCTCATCTGCTCTAAACCCACCTTTGTTTAATATGATTTGAACCATCAAACCTATCTAATTCGTGCGTTGAGGCTCTGCTTTAGTTCCTCTAAGTTTCCCCTCAAGTTTTGACGAGATTCCACTCAATTTTTGCTTCAGTTGAAGCTCCCTTTCCGCTTAGTTTTTCTTCAGATTGGATTTGCCTTCAGTTTTGTGAAAGTCTGATGAGTTTTTGCCCATTTTTTTGCTCCAGTTGAAGCTCCGTTTCCACTCAACTTTTCCTCAAATTTGATTTTTCAGTTTTGTGACCATTATCTCAGCATAAACCATTTAATTCCAATGGAAAAAGACCACGTTTTTCAATCCATTAGCACAATACCAGATGGGACCAATTACCTCACTTGGGCAAATCAAATGAAGAGCTTTTTAATTAGCAAGAAATTATGGCGCATCGTTACTAGAGATATTATCAAACCAACCAAACAAGACAAAAAGGATAATAGTAAATTTATCGATCGACTTGAAGAATGGGACAATAAAATCACCAAATTATCACGTGGCTTGGTAACACATATATCTCTGCTATCCATGCACAATATGATGCCTTTAAAGATGATAAAATGCTAGGGTTGCCTTACTACACCGCAATTCCTTGCCCTTACTGAATGTTGCAATCCAAGAAATTTAATTTGAGGAAAAATGTCTTGGTATCAATCCCTTTAACAATTTGATGTTGTTCTTGCAAGCACTTCTTCGTTTAATGGAGCTTCGAATACATTTTGTAAGAATTGTAAGCTCTCTGGTCACAAGTTTACTGACTGTCCTAAAATAGAGTGCAGGTACTGTCATAAGTGTGGTCATATTCTGGATAATTGTCCCATTAGACCACCTCGACCTCAAGGTTCTTCTACAAAAACAAGAAACTTTAATAAACTTGGTTCCTTCTTTGTTGTTACTGCTACTGCCTCAAATGATTTCACCTCCACCAATCTTTAAATAAGTGACCTTCAGAGCCTATTAAATCAGTTACTTTCGTCATCTTCCTTTGCTCTTGTTGTATGGCTTCTTGACTCTGCCTGTTGCAACCATATGACATCTGATTTTTCTCTTATGACTTCTTCTAGTTCAACTAAATCCTTACCTCCCATTTATGCTGATGATGGAAATTGTATGAACATGTCTCACATTGGCACCATTGGTCCTTCTAGCCTAATTCTTTCTCACACTTACTGTATCTCAAACCTAACCTTTAATCTTGTGTTCGTTGGTCAAATGAGTGATCTTATCTTAATTGTTTCCTTTTTTTCCAATGGTTGTCAGGTTCATGATCTGCAGACAGGACAGATGATTGGCACGGGTCGCAAGTGGGAAGATTATTTAAGCTCATGTCGATCCCTCCAGCTTCCTCCCCATTCATCTATCTCTTCTTCTATCACTAAAGGTGATACATATCAATGACATCTTTGTCTTGGTCATGCTTCTTCTGAAAAATTTTGCCATTTAATTTTTGTTAACAACTTGAATAATGTTACTAAGTTTGTTCCTTTTCATTGCTTAAATTGCAAACTTGCTAAACAACCTCCTTTGTCTTTTTCGCACTCCACTTCTATATGTGATAAACCATTTGATTTAGTACATTCTGATATTTAGGGTTATACCCCTACTACTACTGTTCATGGTTATCATTATTATGATCTATTCATCGATATTTACTCTCGATTTACATGGATTTATTTTCTTAAAAATCACTTTGAATCATCTCACACGTATATTGAGTTTGCTAACATGATTCACACTCAATTATCTTGTCCTATCAAAACCCTTCGCATTGATAATGCCTCGGAGTACAAAGACTACCCTTTTCTTTCTTTTCTCTCCCAATAGGGCACTCTTGTTCAGCGCTCCTACCCTCATACCTCTCAATAAAATGGACGTGCTGAGCGCAAACATCGTCACATTCTTGACTCAATTCGGGCCTTCCTTCTTTCTGCCTCATGTCTTAAGAAATTTTAGGGAAAATATGCTCTTACATCTGTCTATACTATCAACCATCTTCTGTTCTTCTGTTCTTTGAAAGATTTCTCCATTCGAAAGATTATATGGTACTCCTCCCAACTACTCAAATCTTAAAGTTTTTTATTGTACTTGCTTTGTTCTTCTGCATCCTCATGAGCATACTAAACTTGAACCACGTGTCTGCCTCTATTATTTTGTTGGCTATGGCACAGAACATAAAGGTTTTTGTTGTTAGGATCCTCTTTCCAATAGACTTCGTATATCTCAACATGTGATCACCTTTTGAGAGCATACTATGTTCTCTCGTTTGTCCTCCTTCCACACATCCTTCTCAAGTTCTCATCCTTTTAACACTAATACATCTGTTGAACTTCTTTCTCTTAATGAGTCCACTCCTAATACTAAGCTTGCTCAATCTAAACCTACTTCTTCAAACCCGAACCAGTCGTCTGCCTCCAATGATGTTCCTAAACCTACTTCAGATACTCCTCTTCGTCATTCTACTCAGTTAAGGGAACCTTCCATTCACCTCCATGATTATCATTATTTTTCCACAATTGTTTCCCTTTTTAAATCCAACTCTTATCAAGAGGTTAGTACTGACCCTTTATGGCAAAAAACAATGAATGATGAATTACAGACGCTTGAAAAGACACACATTTGGAACTATGTTCATTTACCTCCCAGTAAAAGACCCATTGGATGCAAGTGGATTTACAAAATCAAGACTCACTCTAATGGCACTATTAAGCATTATAAGGCTCAACTTATTGCAAAAGGCTACTCACAAGAATATGAAATTGATTATGAAGAAACATTTTCACTTGTGGATCGAATGACATTTGTTCCCAGTCTATTAGCTGTAGCTGCTGCCAAGCAGTGACCTCTTCTTCAGATGGATGTAAAAAATGCCTTTCTTAATGGGACCCTTTCTAAAGAAATTTATATGAAGCCACCCTCTAGCACTTCCCCTCCTCACAAGGTGTGCCTCTTGTGTCGAGCATTATATGGTATGAAACAGGCTCCACGAGCTTGCTTTGCCACATTTAGCTCCACCATTTCTCAACTTAGCTTTGTCTCTAGCCCTCATGACATTGCGCTCTTTAAATGCCAGACACCCCAACATTACTGATAATGATCCACAGGCTATATCCAACCTATAACATTATCTCGGTCAACATTTTGAGATAAAAGACCTTTAATCTCTCAAATACGTTCTTGGCCTTAAAGTCTCTTGATGCTTAGATGGTTATTTATTGTCTTAAGCAAAATATGTCTCTGATCTTTAGCCCACTCAGGAATAACCGACTCCAATAGAGCTTTAACACCATTAGATCCCAATGTCCATTTAACCCTTTTTAATGGTGTTCCTCTTGAAGATATGAGTTTATATTGATAACTTGTTTAGAGTCTCATGTATCTAATATTGACTCATTCAGACGTTGCTTATGCTATTCATATTGTTAGTTAATTTATGGTTGCTCCTCGAACTATCCATTTTATTATTGTTCTGCACATCATTTGCTATGTCAAGGGAACTTTAAGGCATGATCTGCAATTTTCTTCTCAATCTTTTCTTGTGTTGTCTAGCTACTCTGATGTAGATTAGGCTGAAGATCCCACTGATCGACAATCTACAACAGGTTACTGTTTTTATTTAGAAGATTCTATCATTTAGCGGTTAAGTAAGAAACAGAGTGTTGTCTCTCGTTCTAGTACTTAATCAGAATATCATGCTCTTATTGATGCTACCACTGAACTCCTATGGCTTCGTTGGCTTCTTTCTGATATGGGTGTTCCACAACAGGGTCCCACCCTCCTTCATTGTGACAATCATATAGCCATCCAAATTGCCCATAACGATGTTTTTCATAAGTGTACGAAGCACATAAAAAATGACTATCACTTTGTTCGTCATTATCTCTTGAGCAACACACTACTTTTACGCTTTGTCTTTACAATTGAGCAACCAACAAATATTTTCACCAGAGCTTTACCATCTAATCGCTTTAGTCAGTTACTTAACAAACTCAAGCTGACAGCTACTCTACCACCTTGAGTTTGAGGGAGGGTATAAATGTAAATTTGGAGTAAATCTAGTTGTTGCCTTAATTACTTGTATCAACATTGTATTTGTTCCCTATTTCCTCTAATGTACAATACACAGAATATAGAATAATTTATCAATATTATATTCCCCCACATGGTATCATCCATCGACGAAGGCAGAGCCCTCGCAACCATCCACATCAGGTTTTTCTATCATATAGTCACTGTCCATATGTTCCAAAAATCCTACGTATTCAGATCCACCATCCACGCATTCAGATCTACAACTCATCATCGCTCCTTTTCCTTTCAAATCCACCATCGCTCCTCCCATCGTGAAGCCCGTCGATGTCACTTGTGTTTGATTTTGGCTACCCAGATTTGTCTCATTTCTTCGTGTGTTCGCTCCTCAATTCTTCGTTGGCGTCTCTATTTACCTTGACTGCTCCTTTTCGTTCGTACTGTTGAGTTATGTTTGCCTTGATTTAGATCCATGACGCCTCTCCATTTATCTGTTTAGATCCATGATTCGACCCTCCGTCTGCTTTGCTCCAGTCAAATTTTCCATTCTTTCTTAGGTCCATTCACCTCCAGATCCATTTTTCAGTTCGTCTCCAATCTGCTCCAGATTCGTTCGATTTTGTTTAGACCCATCCTTCTCGTCCGCCTTTGAAGTTTTGCTCTTGACGAAATCCTCTCCGATTCTGGTTTCAATCTACTCCAATTCTGTTTTTCTCTACTTTCGTTTCGATCCGACAAAACACTTAATTTAGATTCCATTTTCGTCATGTTCCGATTCTGCTCTACTTCAGTTTTCCTTTGCTCTGCGTAAATTTTGTTTTAGCTTCTACGTTTCTAATTCATTCCAGATCTTCTTTTCTTAGCAAACCCAAGTTTATTCTAGAACCTTGAGTTTGAGGGAGGGTATTGGCTTAGTTAGAGTATCTTTAAAAAATATTATTCTAATATTATTCTACATATTCTTTCCTTAAGTGTATTCCTCTTTTAGTATATTTAGGTTTGTATCCCGCTAAATTATCAATGAAATAGAGAATTCATTCCAAAAAACAACAACAGGTATGAAATAAAATGTCAATCATTGACTCTTTTGTGATTGCAAAGAAAAGGGTGGTATAAGGTAGGGGTGAAATCGGGTTGGGTTGGGAGAGATTCTCAACCCAACCCATATTTTTGGTTATTTGGGTTAGCAACCTGAATTTAGTTTCCAACCCTACCCAACCTAATCCATAAAATATGGGTTGGGTTGGGTTGGGTTGTATATATTTTTTTTCGTTTCTAGTTACATTTAAATCGGGTTGTATAGGTTTATTACATTTAAATTTCAAACATACATAATTCAAAATTTCATACAATAAATTCAAGCTAAACATTCATAAATTCAAAGTTATAAACACAAATAAATTCAAAATTACAAACATAAATAAATTCAAAGCTCCTAAAATACATAAATCCAAAAATTATCCATAAATGTTCATGAAGTTCATTTTCAATAATAAATTAATAATAAAGTTCAAGATACAGCACAATATAAACCTAAAAGAATAAGAAAGCTAGTTGTTTTTTTATTAAATAATATATTATTTTTATATATATTATCTTAATTCGGGTTGGGTTGGGTTGAACTGAATTTCTCAACCCCTCCAACCCGAGACCCAACCCAACCCAAAAAATTAAATTTTTTTAACCCAACTCAATCTATATTTTAATATAACCAAGCGAATGGGTAGGATACCATATTCCTACACCTTAGGGTGAAAAAAATCCTTTTCAAAATTAAAGGAAAAAAAATTAAAAAAAAAAAAGAAAAAAAAGAAAAACACTGCGACAAGGCAATCTCGAAGCCTCGCCTTTGTATCGATATATAATTTCCCCGAAATCGTCGCCCAACCGATGGAATGTGAAACAGAAGACTCTCCTCTTCCCTTCCTAGACTCCCCCCCACCCCCGACGAAAACCTCTCTCTCTCATTCTCTCATACCTTTTCCATCTCCGGTGCTGTTTCCGGCCGCCGTTACCTTCTGACTTGCTGTCCTCAGGTGGGTCTTCATGTTTTTCATCTCATGTTTCTCTAACGATTAGCAATTTTGATCACGTGAATTCTTTTTATCCGCATTTAGCAATTTTGATTTTCTTGGCAC
>JBBPDI010000020.1:18530803-18545356 GCA_037974545.1 Cucumis variabilis
TGAATGAAATATTAATTAAATATGATTTAATTAATTATTAAATAATTGATTAATTGTTAATTAATTAGTAGATTTGATAAAAAGAATCTCATAACTCTCTCCTACTCATTTTCCTATTCCAAGAAGAAAAGAGAGTTATAAATATATGGAAGAAAACTGCTTTCTTTAACCAAATTCATCTAGAAAAAGGTCAAGGCTTTTTCTCTCTGCAAAAAGAAAAAGTTTCTCTCAAAATATCTCAAAACATTTTCCCATCCCAATTGGTTCCCACAAACCAATCTCATCCCAAAGGATAGGAAGGTCTTCGACGGGTGGTGTCCCCAATTCGGTGATTTGTAGATTCAGGAACGTCATTGAAAGTAAGTTCTCGTATCCTATAAATTAAAAGCATGCTTAGATTTATATTTAGAATTTTGATTCTAAATTTTTTTCGATGTACTGGTATTTTAAGATTTCCAAATTAATTTGAGGAATGGTTCTGTAAAATCTTCCGCTGTCATAGGGCTTTTATCCCTTCACCCTCCAGGTAGGTTTACAAGCTCCCACACTGAAATGAAGTAAATAGACTCCATTTCAAAGTCCATGGCTTTGATCTATTCGTTCTTGTCTACATCATTCATTTAGAACAATGAATCCTCAATGCCATGATCTGATATGACAACCTAAGTTTTAGTTAAACTCAAGTAACGGTTAGGTTGTGATACAATTCTCCCACTACGTCAAGGCATTCTTAACGATTAAGAAGGATGAGACTGGCCTAATCTGTTGGTTTCATCAACTCTTGATGCTGAACTCGCTTCATCAACAACCCAATCCTTATTGATTCATCAGTAGCTTCACTTCAAACAACTTGTATGTATTAAGACATAACGAAACGAAAGCGATTTTAAGAGAAATTATTTGCCTTTTATTTTGAGTATTAGCAGTTTTAAAAATCTCATGATTTAAAATCGCTTTCACTTCATTAGGTCTTAATACATACAAGTTGTCTTCAAGTTGAGCTGAAAAAATATGTACACCAATCTTAGAAATGAACGTTTCATTTAAAGAAAATGTTACATTATATGATTGTTCAATAAGACAAGAAATAGATATAAGATTCCTTTTAATCTTAGGAACTATGTGCAAGTTTTCTAAAAATAGGAATCTATTTCTGAAAGACAACTTAATATCTCCCACTGTAGAAGCTGAAATGACATCTGTAACGACCTAACTCTTTATACTGAGCTGGAGTCATTACCAATAAAACACATAAAAACTTTTTATTTAAAATAAAAGGAAATACTAAGTTTTAAAAGAACACTTCAAATATTAATTCATAAAATATAAGTAAAGTATGTGAAGAAAATAATAATTTAAAACATTAGTTAAAATACTAGTTTGGACCCTTTTTAAAATAAAAGAAGTATCTAAAAGTAAACCTGAGTTCTAAAATAAGTTTTTGAAAATTGAATACTAAAAACAATAAATGCAAAATAAAACGTATATTGTCCCTCTATGGTAAGCCACGGTCTATTCTTGTCATTCGCCAACTCGCCTTTACCTCTACCTTACCCTGTAAAATTAAACATAGAAAAAGGGGTGAGTATAAATTTATACTCAGTAAGGGACCCACTATTAGTCTCGCTAGATGTCTGTTAAATTCCCGTTAGAGTCTTGTAAGAAGGTACCACTTAACTATTGTGCTCCCGAAGGCACTCTATCCAATGATCTTCTATGGACACATTTGAGCTCTCGGTGATCCCAAAGGAAATACCCTGAAGGAGAGTCGAGTTGTGACTGATCTCGTCGAATCACACATAAAACTAACCACACAGGCATAAATAGGTGGTGATCCTGAGGGACACCCATATGGTACGACTCTAACAGTAAATATAACATCACATCGTAGCCTACATAAATATTTCGTGTCATAAGTATCATAACTCAGTCAAACATAACTCAAGCATATCATGTTTAGCATAGCATGCCTCAATTACAATGTATCACGATCATAACGTCTCAGTCAAACATGTCTCTCTTAACTAAATTACTACATGATACAGAATTATGCATGCAACTTTAATGTGGGGATCCAATAGGAAAATCCCTTGCCTAGAGATTAGTTGCACAAAATTTAATCCTAGTGACAGTCAAACTTTCCAATAAGCCAATCCACAAAGGAGGTTGAAATCTAATTCAACCTTGGTTGGGAGAAAATTCACAAACCAAATTCCCAATTAAAATTTTTACCAAACCTTAAAGCAAAAATATCTCATCTGTAAATCCATAACATAACTTGTTTGGGACAAAATAGATAAATACTAAGGGAGTACCAAACCCAATAAAAAATAAGCAAATCTCACCAAGAAGTGGCTCAAAACAGGGAACAGCTCGGAAGAGACAGTCGACTCGCATTCATGGCTCGTAAAAGAGGATCGGCTCGAATTGCTTGCACGCGCATGGCTTAATCTTGAAGGAGCGACTCGTGGAACGACTCGGTGAAGATGGTGGTGGCTCGAACCTGAAACACGACTCATGAGTGTGGCTTGAAACAAGGGATGGCTCAGATCAAAACAGTCGGCTTATGCAGAAGCGATATGGACGCGTGCAATTCATGAATGATGAACGAACGACTCCGACATGGGCTTGCTCGATGATTGCTGTTGACGAAGGCTTCTTCATCGAAGGGAGATTGGAGCCCATGTGCGACGGCGTGCGATGGACTGCAGTTGGAGGACTGGCGCAGCTAAAGCTGAACATGAATAAGATGACGAAGGGACAACTTGTTGGATGGAGTTTTCTTAGCGTCGTTTGGGCGTGCGGCAAAGAAGAAGATCGGAGTGTAGGCTTAAGGCGCGACTGTTGGTGGTGGATGGAGATGATGAAGGAAGCGGCAGCTATGGTTTGCGAGTGAAGAAGAATAAGGAAGAAGATGAGTAGTTAAGGCACGTTTCACGAAGACCCTATTAAATATATACAATAATAATAATATTATCATTATTATTAGTTATTCTCCCCAAATAACTTCTCTTTTCCTTTTTCTCTTTCCATTCCAATTAATTTCTCCTCTCTCTTCATTAATAACCCAATCAAATCATCTCCTCTAATTTCTCAAAAATACAATATCTTTTCAAAATAATTATATTTTCCATAATATAATTATTTTTCTTTCCCTACAAATAAAATTCTCATCCTATCAATCTTTTACCCTTCTTCTCTAAAACATAACAATAATGAAGAATATTTATTACCTTTTCTCTCTCTTCACTTAAACATCTCCCATCAAATCACTTTTTCCTTTTTTTTTTCCAAAATAACTCCAAATCTTCCCTCCTCATTTAATTCCTTAACAAACCAAACATAAAATTTTAATAATCATATTATCCTAAATATAATTATTATTATCTTCCATAATTTAATATCTAATTTATCAATATCAATCTATCTTTACCAATCCATAACAATATCAAAAGTTTCCAATTCCAATTATTAATTAAACATTCTTTCCATAAATATTTAAATAAATCCTAATTTTCACAAACATATAATCTTCACCAAAAACTCAATTCACCCCAAAATAATTCTAACATTAATAATTTAACCAAGATAATCCAATTTAAATTTTTTTATTTTTTTTAGGCATTATAACATCTCTCATTCCAACTGTGAGTGTCATCTCACCCTCCTCGAGGTGCTTAAAGGAACTAGTTTCCTGTAAAGAAAAGCAAACATGGCTAGTGACTACTGAATCAAGTATCCAGTCATTTTTCACTAAACTTGTTTCTAAGACAAGTAAATCATATTTACCTTCTTTTTTGTTCTTCTTAAAAATCTTTTGGAGGGAATCCATGATCTGACATGCAGTGACCATGGTCTTGTATTTCATGCTTAGTATATCAGACATACTGGACAAGAGATAGACACGGGCCTTGTCATTGGTCTTTGTCCAACGGTTATATGCATCCCTAACATTCTAAGATGCATTTTGAGTAAGTAAAGGAGGACATTCATTCATTAAGACGAAGCATAGGTCATCAATAACCAGAATAATATCCAGGTTTGACTTCCACATGGCATAATTTTCACTAATTAATTTTTTTAAGCAGTTGAATAAATGAAGAAGACACTCTGAAATATCAAATAATGTCTGTATTTGTTATCTTTGTCTTAATTCGTTACACAAAATAATCCAATCAATTCAACAAAAACAAGCAATCAAAGAACCCTAATTAAACAAATATTTAGTTTTTGCAACGATACTTTAAAAGTTTAAAGCAACAGCCACCAAAGGGTGATCAGCTACTCCTCTTTTGAATTGAGACAATCTCAGTTAATAACTAATATCAGAATAACTCATATTCCTATTGTTTTTAGCTATCGTTGTTAGGTCAAAGATTCATTAACTAACTTAATTCATCTTGTAACTGTGATTCTACCATTTTCAGATCCTATAGGTATGCTTCAACAGGCTAGCGCAAGGAAAGATAACTGTTGAAGATTAACCTAAGAAACCCTTCCCATTTTTGGAGTTTAAGTTGTTTCGACTTCTATAAGTAGACCTCAGAAGGGATCATAGAAACTCACGGTGCAACCTAATGGAGGAGACTGTAGAATACGTTGACACGTGTCTTTCTCCTGCTTAAAATGAACATTTCTCTTACTCACCTTGTTATTGATCCATACAAACACTTTTCGAAGGGAGACCGCTTCCAGGACGACAAGAAGTCGAGTATGAATCTCACGTGTGAACTCTTAGGGACGTGAGAGGTAAAATTTGATAGATCCTATATACCATTTTTCTTCCACTAAAATGTTCTATTAATTTAAGATTTATTATACTTAGCTAAATTTCGATTAGATGAATATATCTAAGTCTATTCTTATTATAACTCTTATAATAAAACTTTACTCTAAAGTTTCTAGGTGTATTAAGTCATTTAATTTACCTAGTGGCATCTTTTGCTAATAGAAATAAGATTAATTCAACGACGATTCCGGGTCAGTTCCTAGGTAGGAAGTGTTACGTAAATCGTCAACTTAAGTACCTCTAGCCTTAGACAAAACTTTACTGGTGGAGTTCCTTTATAACCTTAAATCCTATTTACTCTTAAAGTATTTAGGTGTATTAAACCATTTAATTTGCCTAGTGACACCTTATGCTAATAGGAATAAAGTTAATTTAATATCGATTTTGGGTCAGTTTCCAAGTAGGAGGTGTGTCGTAAACCATCAACTTAAGTACCCCTAGTCTTAGTCAGAACTTTACCAGTGGAGTTCCCTTATAAACTTAAATCCTATTTGTCCTACTTAGTTTCATTAAACTAAAATAAGACATAATTCCAAGCTTGCTAGAATTAGTGTAATCTTAGGTCTATTTAATTTTAAACAATTTAAACATAAATTAAATTAATCCTAAGATCTTATTTTTGCATGCAACTCTTTATTATAGGTCGACGGTTTCTAATTATCAAATTTTATAATTATAAATTAATTAATTAGTCCTATAATATGCATATCATAGTTTAATTAATTAAAACAAATTTTAATTCAAAAATAAACCACGCAACATGCAAAACATTACATTAATATAACAATTATATTAAACTATGGATGTATTATGCTCAATGAAAATTGATTTTCATCTTAATTAATATAACACTTATATAAACAAAAATCATGAAAATCAACCAATCATACACAAGACATTTATTTAAATATAACAAATTATATTTAACTAAGTAATGTCATGCAACATGCTTATCCAATTTTATATATTTAAAAATCAACATACTTTAAATAACTCATGAAATTTAAAATCACGCATTAATACCATATATTATAACATTTATAATATATAAAAATGTCTAAAAATGCTTAGAAAATGCAACTAAAATATAACACTTATATTTAAGAATGGGCATTTTTAAAAATAGCAAAATAAATTAAAATATTTACAAGCTATAGCAAAATCTTGGATTCTATCACTTATAGTCTTCTATCACTATAGTATATCAATGACTATCAGTGATAGAATTTGCTATAGGTTGTAAATATTTTGTAAAATCTACTATTTTTAAAAATTCTCCATTTAAGAATGATGCATGATAATTATAATCCTAATGTGAGATTTTAAACTATATGACATACATTATGTATATAATTAATTTAATCAAATATCGCATGTAATAATAGATTAAAAAAAATAGACCAAATTTGGCACCCCTAAAAAAATAATCAAATTAATATAATCATATTATATTAATTTAAGGAGAATTTTCAAAAATAGCAAAATTTAAAAAATATTTACAACCTATAGAAAGTTCTATCATTGATAGAATCCAAAATTAATTGCAAATTGTGCCCATGACCTCCTGCATCAATAGTGAATGAACAACCACTACACTAAAAACTTATTAACGGTACTATAAATACGCACAAAAAGAATATATTTGTTCTAATTTTTTTTCATCACATCTTCATAGAAACTCTTGTCATCAAATGACACGGACTTACAAACTCGATTACAAAATTAAAATGCCCAAAACAACAAGCCCTTACATCAATCAAATTAAGAAATATTTTAATCTAAGGTGCCAAAATCGAAAACATCTATTTTGAAAATCCCATTCATAATGCAAAAATCATACCTAACCAATGCAAAATTTAATATTTTTTAATTAAAATTTGAGATGGCTCTACTACCAATTGAAGGGACAAAAGCCTTTGTTAGTGAAAGATTTTACAGAACCATTCCTCAATTTAATTTGAGAATTCCAAAATACCAATACATTGGCAAAAAGATATTTTTAAAAATAGGAAAATAAATTAAAATATTTACAAGCTATAGCAAAATTTTGGGTTCTATCATTGATAGTCTTCTATCACTATAGCATATCAATGACTATCAATGATAGAATTTGCTATAGGTTGTAAATAATTTATAAAATCTACTATTTATAAAAATTTCCCTTTAATAAAGTATAGATTAAAGAGAAAAAAAAAGTTATGCAGTTTAGAGTCTCTGAATTTACTGAATCTCCAAATTTGGGGACACCACCCGTCGAACCCCTTCCTATCCTTTAGTATGAGATTGGTTTATGAGAACCAATTGGAATGAGAAGAGTTAGAGAGCAAAAATATTGGCTATTTCTTAATTAAGAAAAAGTGTTAATTTTTTGCATATTTATAACTCTCTTTTCTTATGAGAGTAGGAGAGAAATAATGAGATTCTATTAATTTAAGAAATATTCTATTTAACTAATAATGATTCTTCCTTGTAGAATAATAACGTGCCAAACAAGAAAGTTGGAAGCACAAGGCGAGAAGAATAATGAGGCAAGGCATCTAACTAGGCAACGAGCTTTAATCCCTTACCGCCTCCTCCATTTCTTGGTCATTTGAAAAGAAAAGCGATGACCAACAATTTTTTAAGTTTTTGGATGTTTTAAAGTAGCTGCACATCAACATCCCATTTGTTGATGCGTTAGAGCAGATGTCTTCCTATGTCAAGTTCTTGAAAGATATCTTGGAAAAGAAGAAAAGGTTGAATGATCGCGAGAGAGTAACTCTAATGCAGGCAACAAGCTATGTCTTCAAAAATGGGGTACCCAAGAAGATGATAGATCCTGGGAGCTTCACAGTACCTTATTTGATAGGCAGGATGGATCTTGGTCGTGCTCTATGCAACCTTGGGGTGAGCATCAATTTGATGCCTCTTTCTATCTTCAAGAAATTAGAGATAGAGGAGGGTTAACTAACTCATGTGAGGCTCTAGTTTGCTGACAAATCCATTACCAAGCCTAAGGGCAAAATTGAAGATGTTTTAGTAAAGGTAAACAAGTTTTTGTTCCACACAAACTTCGTTATCCTAGATTACGAAGTTGATCGAAAGGCCCTAGTCATTTTGGTGCAGCCATTCCTGTCAACTAGTCGTGCACTTATAGATGTCCACCAAGGAAATTGACAATGCATTTTAATGATGAAGAAGTTAAGTTCAATGTTATCAACGCAATGAAGTTCTCCATTGATGATGAAAATTGCAGCGCAATAGAGTCCCTTGGTCGGTACTATTGCTAGGAAGAGGCATATAATTAATTGTTCAACACTGAAGAGTTCTTTAAAAATGAGGACCTAAATTATATACTTGAAGAAGTGAATGTCATGTTTGGAAAAAGGAAGTTTGAGTCTTTGGATTTGAAAACTAAAGGCGATAAGAAGATAAAGCCATCAGTTGAAGAACCACCAGAATTAGAGCTCAAGCCTTTATGCAAACACTTGAAGTATGCATATTTTGGTAAAGAATGACATTCTACCCATCATCATCTCAGCCCACATGAATGTCACAAAAGAACATGCGTTAATGAAACTGTTGAAATGCCATAAGAAGGCAATAAGATGGATTCTAGCTATCCTTCAAGGCATAAGACCATCCTATTGCATGCATAAGATCAGGTTGGAAGAGCGTGAAGAGGGCACCATTTAATTCCAAAGGCGATTAAACCCATCGATGAAGGAACTGGTCAAGAAACAAATCATTAAATGGCTTGACACAGGGGTGATTTATCCAATCAAGGACAGTGAATGGGCTAGCCTAAGTCAATGTGTTCCAAAGAAGGGCGGGATGACTATTGTGAAAAAATGAGAATAATGAACTAATCCTAATGCGAACAGTCATAGGGTGGAAGATTTGTATGGATTACCACAAGTTGAATGCGACAAAAAAGAAAGACCACTTCCCCTTGTCTTTCATTGACCAAATGTTGGATAGGCTTGCTGGAAAGGAATTTTATTGTTTTTTGGATGGTTACTCTGGATATAACTAGATAACAATTGCACCGAAAGACCAACACAAGTGTCACACCTCCTCCTAGGCCACCTACTCTTAGCCTATGAAACAATGCAACTAGTCAACAGATATCGCCACTTACTTAGCATTACCTATCGACCCTAAACTTTCTAACAAAACTTGATAACACAGTAAAAACATAAAATACATTCAACCAACTATAAACACATAGGAAATGTAGTGTATCCCACACATCGGAATATACAACAACACGAGTCTAACATAGACATATGTACAATAAACCAACATCAAAGTTAAAACTAAGAGACTCGAACAACCCACAACTAAACCTCCAATCCTATGTACAACCCATAAGACTAACGCAAAAAGACATACTAGTTGATTAACTCAAAACTCGCTACTAGCATATTGACAAATGGAGTCAGATACCAGTTCCACGATGTCTACTTGGAAAGTTACCAAATATTTTGGAAAGCATGAGCTGAAAAGTCCATTGAGTGACTAGTTAACTACATAAACATGCTTAAATAGATCATTTGACTAAAACAGTTAAATCATAACTTAGGAAAAGTGTAAAGCTTAAAAACTGTTCATCATACACGAACCTTTCTTAACAACAAGTATAAAACTTTAACTTTAACTTTCTTGCTATACCGTATATCTCTATGTATCAATTCAGACAAAAAAAGCTAGGCAAAAAAAATTGACTTTTAATATTACTTGCATACTTAAAATCATTTATTAAAATCCATACATTGAAACATAGCATTTTCCTTATACTCAAAAGCAAATATTCCACTTTGGAAAGTATGTTGTAGAAACAATTAACTTTAATGAGTTAGAAAATATTTTTAAAATATTTAAAGTCATTTATAGATACTCGCTTAGCCTCCCGGCCTATAAATTTGTCCAATACTTTCTTGTCAAAAATTAGAGAATTTTAACTTAAATTAACCCTTCAAAATCAAAATTTTCCAAACTAAGGTTCAAAAATTCTAAAAATCGCTAAATTACCCAAAATGAGTGTCATGGCACACTGCTGGTCGTTTGGTCTTGGTGGCTAACATGCACGTGCATGCATAGACCATCAAGAGGTCTGGCTGTGTGCTTGCCTTACTCGCCTAGCCTTACCGTGTGCTAGGGTGTTTCACGTCTTGCCTAGCATGGTTGTGTGCTATGCATGCGCACACACACAAACCTCCTTGTGCTCATGGTGTGTCACATAGCCTAGTACGCTCCCCTTTCACATAGTTATGCATTTTGGGCATGCTGCATGCCACACCAACGCCAAGAAAAAACCATTTCCCTTACCTTGCACGCACACCAAGCTCATTCCTCTCGAAGCTCATCCAACCCCAGCAACTACCTAGAACACTAAAATTTTTCAAAAATTTACTACCAACTTCAAACGCTTATAACTTTTTAACCAGTAGTTAAAAAGAAAACCTTCCTTCTTACAACTTTCTTAGAATTGAATCAAATATCTGTCCTCACAATTGCATCTTCTAATTCAAATAATTGAGTTCTATAGCCTCTAAAAACCTAACACTTCTCAAAATCTGCTAGGAATCGACCATCATGTGTTCTTCATCTTTAAACTCAACCTTCCCTTAATCTTTTTTGTCCAAAAGCCTCACTCTAAAAAATACTCACAAAGGAGCTTCTCAAACTTGAATTCAATTATCACAAAGGAATTGGAAGAACTTTCTTTTTGAATTTATTTGAGACATCTGCAAAGTGGATTTTGTCACCTCCTATTTGTATAAAATCAGACTTTGCATGCTAAAGCCATCTTGAAACCACTACACTGACTACTGAAAATGCCTAGGAGCAACCTTAATAGCCTTGCCTTCATTTTTCTTCACTCAACACTACTATAAAACTAGCAATACTTGACGCTTGCAATTTTGATATTCTTGACAATTATAATAAAAACTTTCAAGTAGAAAAAAAAAACGTAAAAAAATAACCAATAGTAAAAAATACACAATTTTTTATTTTTTATTTTAAATATTTGACAGATTAAAAGCGTCAAGACTAATTTTATTTACTTGACATTTTTTAAATGTCAAGTACTACATTTTTTCTCCATTTTCTAAAAACAAAATTTTTTCCACTTTTTTCTCAAATTTCCCATTTTTCTCCAATTTTGTAAAAAAAAAACTTTTTCCTCATTTTTTTTCCAAAATTTCCTTTTTTTTCCCAATTTCTAAAAAGCCCTAATTATTTTTTTCCCCCAATTTTTATGCATCCTTTCTCCATCCATGAATTCTTCCCCTAACTTCAAACTACTTCCCCCAAAATTCCTATCCACGAAAGCCACGATCGCCCACCACGCCCGACATCCGACGACCCATCCACCAAGCCCAAGCTTCGACAACCTATCCACCACCTCAAGTTTCAACGATCGTTCATCCACTCTTTAGCGTCTGTTTATGTGCCACTCATTAATCGGCTTGACGAGTGTGTTTTGACTTTACTTCTTAATCGGCTTGAACGATCTAAAATGCTCCACTGGCCTCTCCATCTCTTCTCTACTCCCTCTTCTTTTAACACTAAGTCTATTGTTGTTTTTATTGAATATGATATTTATAACCATTTTTTTAATTAAAAAGTTTTCTTTTACATCTTGTTAGTCGGTCTAAGTTTGAGTGTTTTGAAAATTACTGATTATTTCTTTGCAGGTTAAGTTGATGAAGTGGGCCGAGAAGTTCGGTTTGGCTATAAGAATCAACCATATCTCATTATAATGTTTTTAATTAATTTAATATACAATTAGGTATCAACTTAAGTTGATATGAGTAGCATCTGCATTGCTTCCCAGGTATGTGGTTCACAAATATTTGTATTTACTTTTGCAATCTTTTCAGTTTTCTAGCTGTAAATGAATCTTCTTTTATGTTATCCACCAAGTATTTGATGAAAAGCTCATATAAATTATTTTAATAAAGTTGCAACATCGAGTTTTTTATTTTAACTGGTATGTAAAGGTATGAAAAATTTGTATTCAAAATTTTAATAAAGTTGTTTCTTATTTTAATAAAGTTGCAATACTTATTGAGATTATATTTTTTGCATTCATACACAAATGTTCATTCAGCTTAAAGGTTTAGTTATATATTCAACTTATTTACAATATCATTAGTTTCGATTAAAGTACAATACTTGTTGGAACTGATTCTTTCGCTTTATCTCTTCTCACATTTTCTCTCTTAATTCATTTCAATGATTATGATGGACTTTTGGGCAGCAGTGCACCAGCAATAAGTAGAGTATGTCTTTTAAAGTGCTAGTGAAATTTTTATATACAACTTCATACACACTGATTTGCTTGTTTTAGTAATTGCAATTAGAAATATATTGTTCTTGGGAGAAGTAATATTCATTGAATTTCAGCATTTATTTAAAAGAATCATTTTCCTAGAGCCTGTGGCAGAGAGTACCATTAAGTGGAGCTAGAAAAGTTTGTTATGGATCCAATGGAATTTGTGCATTCAATCACTTTACCTGTTGATTTAATCATCAATATTCAACAACCAATTTCCTGAGTTCTATGTTTAAGATGGTTAAAAGTTTTTTTTTACTTAGAATCAATTTAACAAAACCTGAACCAAACTATGTTTGTTCAATCCAAGAAATTTCTTCTCCTCGCGATTGGCAAATAAAGTGCACCTGAAACTTAAGAATGGAGTCTATCTACACGTATCTTTTTTCATATAATCACTTTGTTTTAGGTTCAAAGTATGAACTTGTCTATTGTACTTTCTATGTAGAGCTCTGCATGATATTTAGAATAGAAGAATTGCAAAAGTAGTGAAGAGTGAAACAACTAGCAAGACTTTTTTTTTTTACACTTTAGTTTGTGGAGTTACCAAATATGCTTGGTTTACCTTTTATTGTTGTAGTCTACTTCTGATTTAGCATAGAGAAACTTATTTTGGATTATGTTAAGGCAATATACTTATATTCTTTCTATGTAGTCATCATTGGCACTTCTGGCTATTAACGCATACGATGAGACAGTTTATTATATTGACTCACTTCGAAAAACATCAAAAGTAGATATTAGATACGTAACTGACACGTAAGTAAGATTTTTTAATATATGATGTTTTTCGTCTTAAGGTTCACTTCTGTGCTAAAGTGTAGTAGTTTATTGCAAATAGGGCTATTACTATCTTTCACTCTCAGAAAAATATTCAAACAAATCAAAAACAGTCAATATAGAAAACAGTGAAGGTAAAGTGTAAACATATTTATTCATTAATTAAAAGTATACGATATATGAGCTATTTGTACCCTTAAGTATATATTTTGGTAATTTATGTATTTACAGTGACCTTTACAAGTTGGAGTAGTTGAATGTGGGTACTATGTGATGAGATACATGAGAGATATAATCACTAATGGGAGCATAGTAGTCACAGATTTGGTATGTTGTGTTTAAATGATTATTTGAATTATTTTCTACAATTCAAGTAATCAAAGTATTAACTTTAATATTTTGGGTTTCATATCAGATTGATACAAGAAGCCTATATAGTCAATTCAAGTTGGATGAAGTGCACATGGAGCTTGCCGATTTTTTGGGTGGCTACATTTGATTATGGTGATTATATTTTGGTTAGATAGACAAGCTTTGTTGATACTAGATTTAGGTGTGATATTTTGTTGATATACTTGATATAATTAGGTGAATTAGTTTTGTTGATATTTTGTTGATACACCTATAGTTAGGCTACACGTAGATGGAAAGTTTAGGTTATTGTTAGAAGTTTAGGATAACTATATGTATGTATTGGTTCATTGATATATATATATGCAATATGTTAAAATATTATTAGTTCTTTGATGGAAAAAGTTTAGTTGATTCAGTTGTTCAATTAATGTGTACTTTAGCACATTTGTACATGTACTCTCTTGCTTTACTTACATACATTCAGTATTGTTGAACTTCAAAACAAATGCAAGATAAATTATGGAGATATTTTAAAATATATAATCTTTTATTTTAATAAAAAAAACTTGACATGCAAAACCTGTCAAGAGTAAACAAATTCTTGACATGTAGAAAATATCAACAAATCTTATATACTTGACGTTTATAAACTATCAAGTATAATTTTACTTGACGCGTAAAAACTATCAAACAAAAATCCTTTTATTCTTAACACTAGATTGCTTGACGTGTAATAAGCGTCAACTAATCTCATATACTTGACGCTTTTTACCTATCAATTAAATTGGATTTACTTGACGCTTAAAAACTTTGTCAAGTAAACCTCCTTTATTCTTGACACTGGATTACATGATGCATTGAAAAGCGTCAAGTAAACAGATACTTGACAATTTTTAAGCGTTAAATAAAGTCGATTTTGTAGTGGTGCAAAATAATGCATCCTCGCCAAATAACCTCTAAAGTTGTTAGCCGTAAGCCTTGTCTCGTCCAAGCTTTCATGCTTGTCTAGCCCTTGCTAACCTCTCTTCTTCTTCAGAACGCCTAGCCAAAACGCCAAGGCACCTCCAAACAAGCCTCCTCACCTAGCATCAAAACGCCTAGGACACTCCTTTAGAGGCTCTTGACTAGTCTCAAGTCCAAAACGCCTAGCAACCTCCACACATGGTCTTGTCCTTGGAAATTTCTTCACACCACAACACTTCTCGCCTAAGCCATCTCCAAACATCCAGCACACTACAAAATAACCTCTTTACACTTAGCCAAACTCAACCATCAAGTTTTATTCTTCTTTTTGGCCGCCAACTTC
>JBBPDI010000020.1:18549228-18560825 GCA_037974545.1 Cucumis variabilis
AAGACTATCATTGATAGAATCCAAAATTTTGTTATAGCTTGTAAATATTTTAATTTATTTTGTTATTTTTAAAAATACTATTTTTAAAAAAACATTATTGACAAAATTAACAAAACAAAAGGGCGAAAAATAGAACAAATTAAAATAAAATGAAGAAGTACTAATTTATTTTGTCTCCTAAAATTATTTTTGTGATATATAATGAATTATGATAAATGTAATTAAATAGGTAGTCTTAGTACTCATCTTCTAATGGATTCACAAGAACTTTCTACAATACTAGTCGTATTTAGAACCTCACAACATCAGTTACTAATGACGTTGGAGTTATTACTCAATGACTACAAGAGGCTAAGGCATACATTGTCACACCCCACCTGAAACATGTCTTTGCTTAGTATGCAAGACACGGCATGACTTGAGTATCTTGATGCGATACACGCCAAGACACTCATCTTGATGTCCTTAAGCATTGCTTACTCGTCTGGGTTCTTACTTTAGACTTAAGAAATATACTTTAGATGATATAAAAAACTTAACAAACAGAAATAAATGAACTCAAATGTTTATTAATCTTTGTCCAAATGCTTACAACAGCTTTACAAACATAAACATAAATACAACAAATTAAACTTAAGCTTAAACAACTTAGCAACCTTCTCGCCTAGCAAGCCCTTCAACATTCCTTGCTTGGCCTTAACGCCTACTTCAAACTTAGCCTTAAACCTGAAATTCTTCTTCTCGCGTAGACATTTTGGCAGCACTTTAGTCCTTAAGCTTTTCACTTAAGATTTCAAAGGAACAAATGACTTTTATCTTCTTGCCAGCTCTCCCACTTAGTGGTGCACGCTTAAGCTTAAGGTTTAACCTAAACATGTTTAACTTAAACACTACATGTGGTCCATTAACATACTTAAGAGAATTTTTAGAAGTCTCCTTATTTTTTCTCGCCAAACTTTCCTTCTTGCGTAATGTCCTTATGGCGTAATTACACTTACCCTTCAAAAGTCTTCCTCACGAACTACCTTAATCATCAACTTCTTATCGTCTAACCTTCGTCAAAATGTCTTCTTTCCAAAAACACCTAAATTAGAACACTTGGTCAAAATTGTACTTTTTAACTCTTTAATTTAGGTGTGGCTCTTACATACATCATTCGACACTATGCATCGAATTAGGCAATTAGCATACTTCCACCTAATTCATGAGTCCAACCTAGTTTGTCGTCAAAGTATTAGAATGGATAAAGATGTTTCGCCATTCTATGCCATCTAATTAAGACAACTAATGGACTAGTGGTAATGGAATTTATAGATATTGAGGAGGTGGTTGCCATGTTTCTCCACATATTAGCGCACGACATCAAGAATCAAATGATTCAAAGAAAGTTCATACGATCAGGTGAGACAGTTTCTAGGCATTTCAACATCGTCTTGTTGATGGTTTTACACTTGCATGATGAGTTATTGAAAAAATTGTAGCTAGTACCAAACGCATGTACTAATCCCTGCTGGAAGTGGTTTGAGGTGAGTGTCAATTGTTTGGATTTTAGTTGCACGTGCCACAATTAGCATATGGATATTTACGATTTCATTATACCGCAAAATTGTCTAGATGCATTAGATAGCACATACATAAAAGTCAATGTTAACAAAAAGGATCGTTCGAGGTATAGAACACCAAAGGGTAAAGTTGCAACGAACGCCCTAGGTGTTTGTGATAGAAAATGTAATTTTATATTTGTCTTAGTTGGCTAGGAAGGATCAACAGTCAGTTCATGAATCCTTTGAGATGTAATTTTAAGACCTAACAGACTAAAGGTTCCAAAGGGTAAATAACTATACATCTTTTCTTTCTTTATTTATTTATTTATTGTTTTATATTCGTAGGATGAGCCTTGAAACAGTCGAGTTCTCAATAGGGTATTACTACCTATGTTATGTCGGTTACCTAAAAGTTGAGGGTTTCCTAACTCTATACAGAGGAGAAGGATACCACCTTTTAAAGTGGCGTGACGGGATAATGCACCTACAATAGCACGAAAGTTCTTCAACATGAAATATTCCTCTACACGAAATGTCATTAAAAAAGTGTTTGAGCTCTTGAAGGGTTAACGGGCAATCCTACAAGAAAAGTCATACTACCCCGTCCAAGTCCAATGTCGAACAACAATGGCTTGTTGTCTCCTGCACAACCTTATGAATAAAGAGATGACCAATGCTAAAACGGTCGAGGATTTGGATGAGGGTGATTCAACGTACATCATAGCTGGAGGTGATGATATTCACTAGTCACTACATTAAGACCTCCAATGAACGGAGTCAATGGAGGACTGAATTGGCACAAGAAATGTCTAGTGAATGAAAGTTACGTAATTAGTGGTGCCCTTACATGTATTTAGCTATTGTAAATGCATAAGGTATTTTTTCATTCGTGTTGAAATGCTAGTTAATGATGTACAATTTACTTGTAAATGCATTTTTTTTATTTATTATGCATTGTATGTACATGTTGTAATGATCACTGAATGATAAAGTTGAATGCATATAGCTTATTATGTTATATATTGTCACCCTTATGTTACTCACTTGATTAACCTGTGTATGTATATATGCTAGTATGGAAAGTTCTTCACGAGCACCTAAACACGTTTGGACCAAATAGAAGGCAACCAAACTCATGGAGTCTTTAGTGGAGTTGATCTCCTTCGGTGGGTGGACATCCAATCACGAGACCTTTAAACTTGGGTACCTAGTACAACTGCAGCAAATGATGGCAAAGTTGATGGGGTGTAACATCCAAGGATCGTTGATCATAGATTGTGGGATCAAAGCCTTAAAAAGAACCTACCGAGCTAGCAAAAATGTGATGGCAAGCCTATAGTGGATTCGATTGGAACGAAGAATACCAGTGCATTATAACAAAACATGAGGTATTCGACAGTTGGGTGAAGGTATGTATCTCATATAAAATGTTTTACGTTTATAATTCTAATCAATGACTAATCTATTAAAATGTTTGCACAAATTCATCTTAGAGCAAAGGGCCTCCTCAACAAAATGTTTCCTTATTACGATGACCTTCCTATGTTTTTTGCAAAGATTGGGCTACAGGAGCATGATCAGAGACCATTGCTGATGTAGGGTCTAATGTGTCAAGCGACTTCGATGGTTTTCTCGTTGATGAGTCTCATAATCTAGAGATCCCAATGATGTGTAGTCAAGGACTGCTAATGTGTGAAGCCCAAATCCAAAAGAGGGAGTTCTGTTGTAGAAGAGAGATTTCGAGGGATGATCCTTTTAAAATGAAAAGATTGATCATTCTAAATATAAAATTCAAAGGGAATGTAGTCACATCAAGAGAAGGTGATAGTGGAAAAGTTGGCGCAGCGAAGAAGTTCTATCACAAAAAAAGTTAGGCTATTGGGTAAAGTAATGTAAAGAATAGTCATAAAAGAAGCAGGCGATTATGGTCTGTCACAAGGAAAAAGAAGGTGGAAAAGAGGAGTTTAGTTGTCCAAGAAGATAAGACGATGAATAATTTGGCTTCCTAAGATGATAATGTTTTTGTCTAGAGGGAATGTCAAATCGGAAGTTCACCTTTGGCTTACATGTCGAGCATGGTTTTGTTGTATAGTTGGTAACTTGTACAAATACAAGTTATTATAGCCTTTTAAAAATAATAATTAGACTAAAATGCATAGTAAAAGTGTCGAAGCACGTTACTTATGTTATAAATGCATAAATATTTAGAAATAAACTTTACATAAGCATCCATGTCTGTTTCACCATCTTTTTAGTGTTCTAACGCAAGTTTATGAACAAAAGAAGAAGTTAGCAAATCGCAGAAAGAACTCGCGTGAAGACTAGGTGAGAAGACCATATTAGGATGCGAGAAAAGGTTCACTAGAAGACAAAAGTGGTAATTGGAGTTTATGTGATTTGTTGACAGAGGTTGCTTTTGACGTTGGCTTATTCAATATAATAGTTTTCCACCCAAAAGCTGTCTATAAAAAGGCTCCTTCTACACCATTTACAAAAGCTAGCCAGCATGGGCCAAATCCTAGACAGTGGTGGAAATTATTAGCCTTTCCACCGTCTATAAAGTTCTTATTTTCTTCTCCGATCAGATTGTAAGTGAGAGCTTAAAGTCCGAGTAGAAAAGAGCCTATGTTCCACTTCCTCCTAACTTGTAATCTTTCCATTTTTGTATTTTTCTGTAATATATGTTATTCATATTATACAATGATCGAAGGGCTACATTCTTTAATATATATTACATGTTTATACCTTTTCAATCCATCACATCTTTACTTTTCATCTGTTAGTGTGTTATTCGTAGTTTAGGTTTGTGATAAGTTCTTGGTACAAAAATTAGCTTATAATTCTTGTCGCATTAGTTGAGCTATTTTCATCATTTGGCCAGTGTATATCACCAACTACCTGAGAGGGAAAGTAGGAAAGATATGACTAATGCGCGCAAGGAAGAGTTTGGAGACAAACTCCACCTTGGCGAGATAACTTTTATCATTTGTATCCCAGAAGGAGAACAAGTGTGGGTATTAGACACCAAGAGGTTATCCCCTTTAAATGCAAAGCTCTATAAGTATTGTAAAACACTTCTAAATATACCTTATTTGGCTAGGCTTGGTCATTTAGATCCCGAAAGAAGATCAAGTATGACGTTTAAAGACTCCGAGAGGAGCTTGCTTTAATCATGAGCTAGTTAAGTAAGCTATATTGCATCATACTTTTTACATAGCTTAAACACCTAGTAGTGCAAAGACCTTCCTTCACCCCTTTCTTACATACAAGTTAGTTCATGTTTTAACTTCATCCACCTCAAACCACCTTTAAAGATTCTCTAGTGTAAATAAGTAGATATAATTCAAGATTACATTTGTCATATTGTATATTTATTCTTTTATGCTGCCTGATTGATAAGTAGACCCTAAATCTGAGCTTTAATATCAATTCCTTGTGTTCCAACCCTGAATCATCCAGGAAAACCTACTGTTTCACTTATACTTGGACAAGCAGTAAGAAAACTTGTACTCAATAAGGACTTAGCTATCATCCGATAAAGAGGTACATAGTGAGTACTTTTCATACAGCGATAATGACTAATGACTTACTATATAGAATCAATTATGCATATATACAACCCTAAGTCTGAATCCACCATGTTTTTGGCATCATTGTCGGGGAATAGATTTTTAAAACATTACCATAGCGTTTTACTTTGACTTTTGGCCAAACATTTGATTCTGGTGAATCACACATTCTATCAAAGATCTAGTGAAGAGGTTCAAGGTACCAAAGTAATCTAAGATTGCTTGACCTAGCCCCAGGGTTGAGTGTGTCTTTCGACAAGTTACCAAGAGGAGACGCAATGATGCGTTTAATTGAAAGTGACCAAGAGGAGACGCAATGATGCGTTTAATCGAAAATGAAGTTGAGACCCTCAAATGCCTAAAAACCTTAATATTAAATCTGTTAAGTTTAGAACCCATAGTAAGGCGTCAAAGAAAGTGTTGACGTGATTAGTTTAGTGAGATTTGTATCTTAGGTAATCATGCAATAAGGACCTAAAAAGATCATTTGAACATTGCAATGAACGATTGGGAGTAGAGGCTTGTTGCAATGAGTGATCGAGATACAGAGAGTCATGTAGCAAATGATCAAGGATGTTCAGAAGAAGAGAATTGTGGGTATGAAGGCTATGCAAAGAAGTACGTGATGAGACCTCAATTCTTCCCTGCCAGATTCTGAATTTATAATGTATAAAATCTCCTTATATTATTTACAATTTGCATCCATTCATTTTTGTGTATATTATACTTGTATGAATTATATACTTGTAATTAGTTGAGTTTTATTTGTGTAGTTTTGTATTCCTTTCAAGTTAGAATGTGCAAGTGTACTCACAAAATCATTAGGCTGCTAAGTTAGAGTTTTGCGCTATTAAGCCACCTTGCGAGATGGGTTTGCATCAAAACGCATTAAGTGTTTTGTTCTTCTCACAAGGTGTTGACCAAAAGGATTTGTGTGTATTAATTAAGGGATTTGGGGAATGTCAAATGTCACTTTTGGAATTTCAAATTTGATTTCTAATGATTACGATGCACATCGAGAACCCAAACTTATGTGTTAGACATCACGTTGCATTTCTAATGCATGACATTAACTACATGGTTAACCAAAACCCTAACCACAGTTAACTCTATCTTTAAAAATCCTTATAAAACCTAGATCAAAACTTTTTCGTCACACGATTTTATCAAGCTCTTCAAAACCCTTTAAGCTTTCTGATCATCTTCTCCGATGAACCAAGTAAGACTTTTTTTTCTTCACCGTTATTTTCCATTCTATTTTCTCTACTTAGTGTCAACGATGGCTAGAAACAAGTCAAGTAACAAATTTGAGAAGGAAGAAACAAGAACTATGACCGATCAACGCGTTAAGGATACTAAAATTGTGCGTTCCAACAGCCCCATGCAGAAGCAAGCACAGCTCAACCTTATGCCCCACAAAGAAGAAATGCCACCAATTTAAGTGAAGTTTTTGTGACAGAAGAGTGGAATTTGTTCATCTTCAATGGAAAGGAACTACTCATGACCCTTGAAAATATTGGAATCATGTTCAAACTGTTTTTCAAAGAGAATCAGAAAAGGGAAAAAAGAGAGAGGAAGCAAAAAAAAAAGTAAAAAGAAGACGAGGAGAAGGTGAAGAAAGAAAAGTTAGAAGAGGAGGAGAAAGAGAAAAGAAAAGAAAAAGAAAAGAAAAGAAATAAAGAAGATAGAAGAAGAAGAAATAGAAGGATCCACCTCACCTGTTGTCGAGACTGCATTTGGGAAATTGGCGAGAGAAGCTCAAGAAAAGAAAGAAAAAGTTAGGCCTGGGCTATTAAAAATCAAGGTTCAAGCCCAAGGCGTGAAAGCCTTGGCTGAAGAAAAGAGGAAAAGAAATCTAAGGGAGCGGGAAGAGCTCCTCAACAAAATTGAAAAAGGTGGCTCTCTCCACAAAGAAGAGTAAGGGTAAAGAAAAGTCCACTGAAGAGTTCTGAGAGGAATTTCAGAAGGAATTGGAAGAATTGAGTCCATTGGAGGACGAGGTTGTGGAGAAATAACCAAAGAAAAAGAAGGCTCAGAAAGTCAAGAAGCAAAGTGGCGAGGAAAGAAAGAGAATGCTCAGCAAGGAAAGATGTCCTTTTCGCCGAGGACTTAAGCAAACAATTTATGCTAGAGAAAGTCTTTTTCCCGTTTAAAGGACAACTATAGTCATTTTTTGCAACACCTATCAGTGCATTAGGATGGCAAGAATTTTTCTGTGGGGTGAATGTGATTCAACCAAGAATGGTAAATCTGTTTTACAATGGGAATTCTGACACAGAGAAGCATTATGTCATTGTAAAAGAGAAGAAGGTTAACTTCAGAATAGAGGCCATAAATGTGATATATGGGATACAGCAAGCTGTGGTGGGGCAACCTATCTTCAAGGAACCACCAGACCACGATATGTAAGACACATTAGAGAAGGTGGCATAGTTCGATACAAAGTGAGACATAACGCGACTCAAGAAGTATCAACTCTTCTGCACAACTTGAGAACTGAGGCAAGTGTTTGGTTGGTATTTATTAAGAAGAAGCTTATGCCAACATGCCACAACAACACAATATCACTTGAACGGATAATACTCCTCTATTGCATCATAGAGGGAGATACCTGTGGACATGGACGAAATAATATGCGTGCACATTGAAGCCTTGTTACAACATCCATGAGGAGCTAAACCCTTCCTGCATCCGATTGAGAGACTATGTTAGAAAGAATGCCCTAAGTTAGAGAAATCTCTACAACTTAGGCATGTGTAATGCAACTACACTGAGCCACATAATAGCCATCTATAAAAAATAAGTGACAACCAAACGGTTAAAAATGAGAGATGAAGGAAGAACAAAGGTTGTTCATAATGTGGAGGCGAAAGAAAAAGAAGAAGAGGAAGTAGAGGAGGTAGATGACAAAGAAACTCCTCTAAAAGGAAAAAGACATGGCAAGGAGGAGGCCTTAGACTCAAAGAGAAAGAAGATCTTTAAGACTAAGGACCCTAAGGACCCATTGCCTCTCGAATCCACAAAACTCCTTGCAACCACTCAAACCAACTCGCCCTTTAAATCCAAAATAAAGGCCAAAATCGTTCATTCACCATCTAACTCACCTCCTCCATCTCTATCCAAATCCAAAACACAAAATTCCTCCTCGTAATCCAAAAAATCCAACCCTCATAATTCAAATCACCAACCCTTCCCCAACAAAGCCAAATTAGTTCATCCTATTCAAGGTAGAAATTTGACAATTCTTTTGTCGTAGTTGAATTTGACCCAACTAGCCAAAATAAACCATTAAGCCCTGAGGGATCAGATCAAGAAATATTTTAAGATTCCCTTTGTGACCTCACCACATTTATTAATGACACATTCAAGGACCAAGAAGATGGGATAGGAACCCTCGAGTTATCCCCAAAAAGAAAAGAGTTCATAAAGGAGGTTGTTAATAAAGGGAAAATAAAACTGTAACGCCCTAGTATCACATCTGAATGAGAGAGATTCTAAGGACATGAAATGAAGATATGAAAGTAAGCTTAAGAATGATTTAAAAGAATTAAAAGTTACTACCTATAGCAACAAGGTGCACCTTCCTTTTCGGTGACTCGATCATAGGAACTCGAAAGCTAAGTGTGCTTATCTTAGAGCAATTTTATGTTGGATGACCTCCTGGGAATTTTTCTAGAATGCATGTGAGTGAGGACAAAGCATGCTGAAAAGACTCATGTTGGTTTGTGGGGACGACTTTCACTTTAATAAGCTTATAGGACATGTAAGAATGAAGCTACTAAGTCGTATGGGAATGTCGAGAATCTGAATTCCAAATCCTGGCCCAAATCCTAGGCTTGGGACATTACAGAAACCAACCTTAAGGTAAATGGTGAAACACGACTCCCCTTACTACCAAAACAATTCACAAAGGCTTCCTCACAAAATGCCAAGCTGAAGGAGGTGGTGGAAAAGGACGAAGAAGAGGTTGATGTGAATTACACCTTCAAATTCATTAATTAACACGTTTGTAAACCTATGAAACGTAGATTTAAAGATCTGATCCAGTGTCAGAGTAATCTTCAAGAAATCCATTTGCAAAGTCAAAAGCAACTGAGTGATTTAGAACTAAAGATGGATAATGCAAATGTAAATACTGAGGGACAAATGAAACAACTTAAGGGAAGAGATCCAATTACAACTTCCTGCAGTCCACGAACAAAATGAGGTAATAAAGGAGTAAAACTAGGCAATAAGGGAACAAGATGAAGCGGTAACTGATCTGGCTGAAGTTTTGGCTAAAAGATGTGATACACAGGTTACCACTTTGTTATGATATTAACATTTACTAGTATATACCACAATCCTAGTGCCTTAAGTTCTGCTAAACTTAGTACGTCCCCTCACGCATTTTGATTCAACAATTAGAGCAAGAAGGAATCAACAACCTCCTCATGTGACGAACCAAATCTTTATACTAAGTTGGGGTCATTACTATTGAAACAAATAAGACCTTTTCATTTAAAATAAAAGAAAATACTAAATTTTATAGGAAAAACTTTAAATATTCATTTCTAAATTATAAATAAGATATGTAGAGATAAAATAATAGGTAAAATACTAGTTTATGCCCTATTTTAAAATGAAATAAAATATCATAATAGTTTTCATGAGTTCTGAAATAAAATACTGAAAATATAAAGGTGGAAGCACATAAACTTTCCTTTATGGCCAACCACGATCACTTTTTATCATTCACTAGGTTTCCTCTACCTCTACCTTTGCATGAAAAATTAAACATAGAAAGAGTGAGTATAAACATATACTCAGTAAGGGACCTACTACTAGTCCCTCTGGGTGTCTGTTAACTTTCCATTAAGGTCCGGAAATGAAGGTACCCCGTAACTATTGTGCTCCTGAATATATGTTATCTAGTGATCCTGAAGGAACACATCTGGTCTTCGGTCATCCCAAAGGAACACTTAAGAGAAACTGATCTTCAACGACCCAAAGGAATGCCTAAAAGAATCTAGTTGAAAGTGACCCCATCGAATCACAAATAAAAGTTTGCCATACAAGCATCAATAAGTGGTGATCCTAAGAGACACCCATATGAGTATGACTCTAACCGACAAAACTAATAGAACACCATAGCCTATACATGTAGGATATCATAAATATCATATCTCAGTCATACATATTTCAATCATAACATATCTAAATCATAGTATGTCTCATTCATAATATATCTCGGTCATAACATATCTCAATCATACATATCTCCGTCATACATAATGGTCATCTATGTAGCCATCTTTAACAGTCATCTCTAACAGTCACATTATGCATCCTAACTACATTAATCCATAATAAGGGAAATATACATGCAAGCTTCAATGTTGAAGGTCTAATAGTAGAATCTCTTATCTAAGATTAGCTTAACAAAAGTTGTTTCTAATAGTCATAACTTCCCAATCAGACAAAATCCTAAACATAAATAAAAATAATATCATTAATTTTGTCAACCAAACATCCCATTTATTTTCTTAGGTAACTAAACTTACGTAAATTGAGGTTGAAACCAAACTCAACCGTGGTTAGGGAAAACATTCCACCAATAATTGTTCCACAAATTTGCCATGCACACCTTCAACAAAATAATCCAATTTAAGAAAGTAATCTCACTTAATCCCAAAATCAACTTACTTGATGAACATACCAAAATCCAAAAAAAAAAACATACCCAAAGTATTTCAAATATGGCTAAAAATCAGCAAAAATAAAGCGCACTGCTTGGCTAGGCAAAAGAGAAGCGTACTCGGCTCAAACGAATTCGATGTGTGGATTGGTGAGGTAGACAGCTCGGGGTAAAGGAGGACTGGCTCGTGCAAACGTCCACGGCTTGGGTCTTATGAATGATGGCTTGCACACAAAGTTGCAAGGCTTGGGTTCACCTAAGACAATCAGATGGGAAAAGACCAACAAATGCATGTGACGACGAGGCTTGATTGGAGTCTGTAGAATAATCCTCAGATGTTCCTCATGGGCATCTCTGTCAACCGAGTAAACTAATATATCATCAATGAACACGATCACAAACTGATCTAAATACTGATGGAAGATCCTGTTCATGAGATCCATGAAAACTGCTGGAGCATTCGTTAAACCAAATGACATAACTCAAAACTCATAGTGCTCATACCTTGTTCGGAATGTTGTCTTAGGAATATCTGGTTCTCTAACCTTCAACTGGTGGTATCCTAACCTTAAGTCAATCTTAGAGAATAATGCTGCTCCCCTTAGCTGATCAAATAAGTCCTCGATGCGAGGTAAAGGATACTTGTTACGTATTGTAACCTTGTTTAACTGTCTATAGTCAATACATAATCTGAGGGTACTATCTTTCTTTTTCACAAATAGCATTGGTACTCCCCAAGGCGATACACTAGGCCTGATGTATCCCTTGTCAACCAGTTCTTGTAACTGCACCTTCAATTCTTTAAGC
>JBBPDI010000020.1:18570550-18582982 GCA_037974545.1 Cucumis variabilis
AGAAAGTATTTACTTGACAAAGTCCCTTCTATCTAAAGGAGAAATTCTTTGAAAATAAGATGGACCAAAGTAAAGGCCTGTAAGAGAAATTGGATGAATTTCAAAAGATTATGACTTAAAGGCTAAACATGCTTTCTAATTATAGGTTAAAGAAAGAAAAACTTAATTTGATGTCTCTGAATCTACTAAAAGTTCAAATCGAAATATCACTCGTTAGAGACCTTCATTTCCTCTAGGATAAGATTGGTTTATGGGAACCAATTGACATGGAAAAAAGTTTAGAAAGAAACTATTTTTTGCAAAGAGCAAAAACATTGACTTAATTGATTAAGAAAAACTGTTTTTTTTCTCTTCTATATTTATCTCCATTTCCTTGAGAGAGTAGGAGAGAATCATAAGATTCTATTAATTTAAAAAATATTAAATTGATAAAAATTTTAAATCAACTAATTAATTATTTAATTAATCAATCAATATATCATTTAAATTATATTTAATTAATATTTCATTTAAATCATATTTAATCAATATCTCTCCAATATCTTATAGTTTTAAATTAATTTAATCAAATCAAATTTAATTAAGGAAGATTACACTAAACTATTAATTTATTCTCCAATTAATTAATAACTAAATTAAATATCTTATATTTAATTTAAATTAAATTTGAATCATATTCAAATATAAATTTCTCTCTTAACCAATAATTTTAATATGAATCCAATTCACATTAAATTAATTGAACTCATTCAAATATTTACCTCTCATAAATTAATTTTGAATCATATCCAAAATTAAATTATATAATAAAGTTTGATTAAAATATGATCTTTATAATATAATGTATCCCCATACATTATACTAATTCCCAAAGTAAATTTAAACATTTCAAATTACAACCCTTCACGAATGGGACCTAATGGATCTACAGATTAGAAGCTACAACGATATGAGATTAATTGGCTAAAGTCATTATCCACATTAATCAATTTTCGTTAGCTATGTGTACACTTCACTAAAGACTCACAACTAAACTCTTCTCACTGTAGATATATTTCTGTGTCCATAGATACAGACCAATAATAATAAGTTAGTCTTTCATGAGTGTTCATAACACCAGTTGGATCAAATTATCGTTTTACCCCTAGGTTACCCCTAGTCCTTAAATGCAGTGCTCCTCTAATGAACAACCTATTTATGGTCTAACAAATAAACAAAAACCCCTCTCGTACCATAGAGAGTGTATGACCCTTTGTTCACGTCCCAGAAACACCATTTAAGGGAACACTCATATACTTACCTAGAGTAGGAAATGAGTGAATTTCATCTTGTGTAATTATGCTCCCAACTCCCCACTCAGTCTTGTTCCCAAAATAATAAACATATTGAGTCGACAGTCTGATTACTCTCACCCATACAAATTAAAGGACAATCCCTCGTGAACGAGAGTTCATAATACACTCAAGATTAAGACTAAGTTACCTACACTACAACAAATTTGATCTTTCTTGACGCACAAAAATTTTGATTTCTTGATGGTCATGGCAAAGAAATATCAAGAAAAATATTTTTCTTGATACAATGTTTATCTTGACGGTCATGTACGTCAAGAAAAGTCTCCTTATTTTACTGAAAGAAACGTTAAAAAAATATGGATTCTTATTTTCCTTGATGGGCAAAGATTCCTTAGTTTTGTTGATGGTCCACAAAAAAAAACTATTTCTCGATGGATAAAAAATATCAAGAATAATCTATTAGTTGACTGACAATGTCCATAAAGTAAGTTAGGTTTTCTTGATGGATAAGACCCATCAAAGAATGAATTTTCTTAATTTGCAATTGAAAAAAATTAAGATATTTGTTTTTGATTTCTTGAGGGGTTTGGAATTTTCTTGATGGGTCTAGGATTTCTTGATGGACAAAGACCAAAAAAAGATCATGGGCAAGGTCCATCAAGAAAAATTATATGCCCATCAAGAAAAAAAATTATAATTTTGGATTTATAATAAGATCATGGACAAGGCCTATCAAGAAAAATGATATCTTGATGGGCATTGTCCATCAAGAAAAAACTATTTTTCACAAAGCATGAAATTTGAACCCTCGTTAACTATCTCAGAAAACACAATATTCATCAATAATATTATTAAATCTTTACTATTTTTTTTCCAATTATTACTTTCTATTCATAAATAATACAACATTACTTTTTTAAAAGTTAACTGTTATAATTATAATTAGATTGAAATAAGTGACTTTATCAAAATTAAATTAGTTATTGTGTTCAACTTTAATGAGTTGAATTGAAATTTGTAATTTAGGGTTTTTAAAATTTATAGAATATGTATAAGCTAGACAATATGAGCTTAGCTCAACTGACACTTGTATGTACCTAGGAACAAGGTGTCTCGAGTTCAAATCTCCATCCCTGCGTTGTTTATAAATTTGGATTTCAATGTTACAATTCTTAGTCCAAGAACCATTGATGAGGAAATCAATACCAAGATCATGAAGATGCTAATTAGCACGGAGCTAAGGTGAGTACGAGAAAAGAAAAAGGAGAAGTAAAGGTTTTTTATGACATGTTTTGGCTATCAAGTAAATTGGTTTTCTTGATGGACTTTTCTATGGACAAAAACTATCAAAGTCTCGTTCCTTGATGGTCATCAAGAAAGAGTTTTTGATGACATGTTTTGACCTAGTTTTTTTTATGGTCAAACTTTCTTGATGTCTGCCTACTTGATGATCTGACCATCAAGGTAGACATTTTTTGACATGTTTTACACATCAAAGAAGGCCAAATTTGTAGTAGTGCTAGGTTATCATAATGAAATAGAAACCTAACTAGTTGATGGAGTTACGTCTAGTGGTTACTATTTCGTGAATCGGTCTTATGCAAACTTATTGCATAGGATACTCTTACTCGCATGTCACCTACAAGAATGCTTTGGATCATTGTGTTTGTATCAAATACAAAGTGAGTTGTATCCATAGTGTTACCATGATAAGGTACCCAACCTTTTTCCTATACTATAGACCCTTTAAGCTGATTTCGAACATTGATCCTTGTATATCTCTACATACTGTTCGAGACTCATCAAACAGCTTAGGATGTTAGTTTATTGGATTTGGGTTATTAAGAGAAAACTAATAATATAATCAATAACATTTATTAAAATTATAATACTAACACTTTATTAATAACGATCAATAGATTATATTTACAATCTACGAGTTTTAGGACATAAATCCCAGCAAAAATTATTTTCTGCTCAGTTAATGAATTGGAATGTATCCAAGTAAAAAAGTTATTATCTTACTTTGAGAAGGTTTCGGTACCCAAGTAAATTTGTCAAAGTTAGCTGTTTTGTTTTCGTCCAATGTGGGAAAAGAAAAAAGAGACTTCTTGAGTAGTATATTAGAAATACAACATGTAGAGAACTTGGGCTTATACCTTGGATTTCCTTCTTCGCTTTGGAGAAACGAGAGTAGAGCTTTCAATTTTATTAATGATAGAGTTTAGGCATCTAATTATGGATGGAACATATCGTTGTTCTCAAAAAAGGTTCTCTTTAAAAGCATATGTCAAGCCATTCCAACTTACCGTGTTTTTAAACTCCCTAGCCAATTTTGTTGTAATATAACAAAAATATTCTTCAATTTCTAGTGGGGATCTATTGCAGCAAAACAAAAAATACATTGGCTAAAATGAAAAGCTGTTTGCCTCCCTTAGTTTCTTGTGAAGGTTAAATTAAATAAACTAAATTAGAGAAATTAAATAAACTTTGAAGTTAAACAATCTCCTTCTATACTTTGACGGATTTAAATGAAACTAAGTTGTAAACAACCACAAAGGCCTTCTCTTCTATCCTCTAAGCCTAAAACTTGATATGGGATCAAAATAGTGACCAGTTTTAAAGAACTTAAAATGAGAGAATTATATGAACCTAAACAAAAATTCAACAATTTTTACTTAAAAATATCAATTATCAAGCATATTTTTAATCTTATTAATACTTTGTAATTAAAAAAGTATATAATGCAAACACTTTGCACAATAACTTGACACTTAATTGATGATTAAGCTAATGGATTTGGTGGTCAATTCTATTATAAACAACACATATTGAAGCATGAAACTCAAACACGTTTCAACTAATTGTAGGAAAATTCCATTTCGATAAGTCAAACATTTTGTTTTTGAATTTAAAAAATTCATTTAACTTTCCAAATTTATTATTTAATTATATTAAAATATAATTAATTAATTAATTATATATTATTTTTAATTAAATAACACAAACAATGAGTTGGTATAATATACCAACACAACTCATCTCACATTACTAAGCTAAACACTCCCTAGGTATGAAAGTTCTCTAAATCTTAGGGGATGTTTGGGAGAAGGAGTGAGTTATAATAGTTTAGGAATTATAATAGCCTGTGGATTATTATAGTTTGTGTTTTGGGTGCAGAGTATTATAGCTTGAGTTATTGTAGTACGTGTTTGGGATGCAGAGACTATTATAATTTGTGTTATTATAATCTGTGTTCAGGGTGAAGACTATTATAATATGAATTTTTCACTACTCCTTTTTGGCATACATATATATTGTACGTAAAATACAAAGTTTTCTTCTATTGATTTGATTAAATCTAGTTAATTAGGATGTTCATTTAATAAAATCTAGCTTTAAATTAGGGTTTTCACTAGTCTTTTTTACCATACATATATATGGTACATGAAATACACATAAATCTTAAATTGATTTTATTAAATCATGTTAATTAAGATTTTTATTTGATAAATTTATGGTTAATCACCACAAAGTAATTTCCTCATTCTTTATGTCATTGTGTTTGAAATTAGTTTATGCATACATCCCTACAATTTACCTACGAAGTTACTTATGTAAGAAAACAAAACAAAAAACATTGAATCATTCGATTTTAGCCAAATATAAATTCATTAAGGTAGATTAGATTTATACCAAAGTGGATACAATACAATAGCAGATAAAAAAAAGGTTCATTAAGTTCAACAACCACCTAGACAGGAAATAAAGAAAAGTAACCAACAACTACTCAAATATTATCTTCCAACAAAATAGTGCAATATTCCAATTTGATCTTCGTGGGTATATCAACAAAAATTCCTCTATGTCATCCACACTGTGGAATATGATTCGCATAAGCTTCACCCTCTCTCGGCTATTCAGTTTAAGGATATCCTATAGCTGTTTGATGACTTCCCCACGTAGTTCGACCTCTATTACACGCTTTTCTTTTAGGAAATCTACAATTTCCTTCGGTTGGTCATTTGTAAAGTTCATTGCATTTCTAATGACCTCTATTGTTTTAGACAGTAGGCCACCTCGTTTCCTCTTGCTTCCACTCAAAGCATTTCTTCCTTCACTTGATCGACATGTTCTTGTTCCCAACAGCTCATTAGATGACATATCCAGTCCCTGACTATACATTGTCGGGATCCTCGAATCATGTGGATTATCAAAGGGAACAACATCGAAGTTGCCTGGCACATTAGACCCTACATCAGCAAAGGTCTCTAGGAGGTCATTGTATCATAATAAGGAAACAATTTGTTTAGGACATTGCTGAACACATAGGACATTGCATCATAATAAGGAAACAATTTGTTTAGGAGGCCAGCTCTTTGTAGCAGGATGATTTTGTGCAAACATTTCAATAGATTAATCGTTGATTAGGATTATAAACGTAGAACGTTGTGCATAAAATATATATCTTCACCCAACTGTCGAACAACTCAAGTTTTGTGATAATACACTTGTATTCTTTGTTCCATCTAAGGCCATTGCATTATAGCCCTCACATTTCTACGATCACTTAGTAGGTTTTTTTCAAGGATTTGACTTGATAATCTATGGTCAACAATCCTGGATATTAGTTTTTGATAACTTCTCTTCCATTATCCGCTTCAGTTGTGCTAAGTACCCAGGTCGGAAGGTCCCGTTATTTGATATCCACCCACCAGATGAGACCAAATCCACCAAGCACTTCACCAGTTTGGCTTATTTTTCTTTAGTCCAAAATGTGTTTGGGTGCTCTTGCAGAATTTGTCATTCTAGCGTATATGCATACACACGTTAATAAAATAAGTAACATAAAGGAGACAGTATGTAACATCATAAGTTGTACACATTAAATTTATTATTAAGTGATCATCATAACATGAACATACATGAATTGTGTTACTATTGTAAACATTCACTAAACATTAGCAATTCAAAATGAATGAAAAAAATAACTTATGTGTCACACCCCACCTCGAGCACCTGCTTGCTTGGCTCAAGATGTGGCATAATGTTAGCTGAAGTCATTCTCCTTTGGAACAACTTCAATTGATCTTTGACATGAAAACATGAAGCATTTAATAGCGGAAGTCTTAAACTTTGAAATACTTTAAAACCGTTTTGTAACCCATTTGCAATTCCTTTTACAAATACCAAGTAACATATGTCAAATATGAAAGTATAGACTCTTGAGTAAATACAGTAATGCTTTAAACAAAATAATTTCTTTTGTGATTAAAAACTAAGTTGGTCTGGCAGTAGTAAACTCACCACGTGAAGATTCACAATCTATACTTGGAAAAAGGAAAAACATTTAAAAAGAGTAAGTCAAAAGACTTAGTGAGATACGGTTTTAGAAAATCAGGTTTTCATAACCCATTTTAATATAATACTGAAGCTTAAATACATTTATCAATACAATCATTTCATAACATGATACATTGAAACATTTTCATAGCTTTTTTAAGACAATATTTCATAGCCACGGACAGTATTTACCTCTTCATCCAAAGATGGAACAGTCATTGGGAAGCTATCCCCCTCTTTTAAGGCATACAAATATACCCTTCTTGATGGCATATAAACTATAGGACCGTCAACCCTACTATTATTATGGAGTTAACCACATGTATAGAATAGGTCTCATGGAATATTCAAGCTAGGAGAAAACATTTAAAAGCATTGAAACATTTTCCTTGGCCCCTACCATCAGTATGGAGTTAACCACATGTATACAATAGTTCTCATGGAATATTAGAGCTAGGAGAAAACATTTGAAAGCATTGAAACATTTTTCTTGGCTATTATCATGAAATTATTCAAACATGGTATAACTTGAACATCATGCTTTATAAATCATTTCATAAGCTATTGCTTGTGTAGCTTGAAACCATGTTTAATAAATACTTTATAAATCATTGTGTTACTCACAACACTTGAATAAAGTCTTGATCGTGTAAAATTCTCATTTTATTCTTAATTAATCTCTTGAACATGAAAATCTAAAATTTTCCCTGAATTTCCAAAAAATATCACAACAGCCCAAAATAGCTCAAAACAGCCCAACGGTGCCCATTGACATGGTGGATGGGGCTGGTTGCCCACGTATGGCCTGGGGCCTTGTCGCGTGCTTCATAGTAAGGGATTCCATGCTTGTCCTTGCTACCTATCCAGCGTGCCGATTGTGTGCCTTGCGCGCATTGTGCTCCATGCACACCCTACGCGCTAACCTCTTGATGCAAGTTCATGCACACAGCCTGAGCACATCCCCTTGCCACTCAGTTGTGCCATGGCCTTGTCATGTGCACTAAACAGACCCAAAATAACCTCTATAACACGCCTAGCCATCCAAACTCCTAGCCATCCTTAAACGTCTCATGACACTCCTTTAGAGGTTATCTCATCTACTTGGTCGCCTAGTCCGTTCACCAAACACCTAGGTATAGAGGTTTTTTACCTTCTTTTGTCATTCATTGAATGTCATTTAGAGGTTATCTAGTGTCTCTTGGCCACCCATCCTAACCTCTAAACGTCTAATACGAACCTTTTGACACTTGGCCAAATTTTTTTAAATTTTTTTCCTAACTTGACTTAACTATAAAATCTTTATGCCTTCTTTTTTCCTACATATTCCCTTTCCTCTTGTTCTTAACTAATCTTAAAAGATCTAAAATTTTAAGGTTTCACACTATGCATTTAGAATAGTTAAATAACCATAAAGGCACTACTGATTAAGTAACTCCCATTCACTGAACATTTGATGTGCCAATTCATCCCTCCATTGACTCCATTCATTCGAGGTCTCAATGTAGTGAGTATCTTCACCTCGAGCTGTGACATAGGTTAAATCACCCTCATCTAAATCATCGGGGATTTTAGTGTTAGTCATCTCTTTATTTATAAGGTTGTGCAAGAGAAAATAAGTCATCATCGTTCAACATTGAACTTGGACTAGTTAGTATGACTTTTGTCATAGGATTGTCCATTAATTCTTCAACACCCTAAACGCTCTTTCGATCACATTCCATGTTGAAGAATTCTCGTGTTGTTGTTAGTGCATTACCTTTGCCATGCCACTCTGAAAGATGATATCTTTCTCCTCTGTAGCCTCATCATTTGAGTAACCAGCATCACATACGTAGTAATACCATATTGAGAACTCGACTGTTTCAATTATCGCATCCTACGAATATAAACAGTATGTAGAGAAAAGATGTCTAGCTATTTACCCTTCAGAACCTTTAGTCTGTTAGGTCTTGGAATTACATCTCTAAGGATTCGCAAATCGACTGTCGATCCTTTCCACCCAGCTAAAATAAACCAAAAATCTGCTTCCGTATCACAAAAACCTAGAACATTTGTTGCAACTCCGTCCTTTCGTGTCGTATACCTTAGACGATCAGTTGCACTGACATTGACCTTAATGTACGTGTCACCTAACGTACCCATGCAATTCTATGGTATAATGAAAATGTAAATATTCATACGCTAACGTGGACACGTGCAACTAACATCCAAACAATTGGTACTTACCTTAAACCACATCCATCCCGGATATGTACATGAATTCAGTACTGACTGAGGTTTTTTCAACAACTCGTCATGCAAGCGTAAACTGCCAACAAGAAGATGGTGAAATGTCTAGAAATTTTCTTACCAGACCGTATGAATTCTCTTTGTATCATTCGATTCTTGACGTCGTGCACTAATGGGTAGAGAAACATGGAAACCATCTCGTTAACATATAAAACTTTTGTTTCGATTAATTTACCAGTTATCCTAAGTAAATGGCATAGAATGGCGAAACATCTTCTATCCATTCTAGTACTTTGATGATAACATAGGTCAGACTCATGCATTAGCTGAAAGTACACTAACTACCCCATCCGATGTCTACTGTTGAAGGATGTATGTCCTAGCCTCTTATGGTTATTTAGTAATAACTCCAACGTCATTAGTAACTGATGTTGTGAAGTTTTCAATACTATTAGTATCATTACTGGTTATTGTAGATACATTATGTGTTGAGTACTAATGACATGTTCAATTAGTTTTTTCGTCAGTCATTACATATCAGACAAATGATTTTAGAAAGAACTTTAATTACTATTTCTTCATCTTAGTTTAATTTTCATTTTTTTTTTCTTTGTTTTTTATTATTTTCACGACAATGGTTCTAAGAAATTGTTAAATTATTAATTTTGTTCATATAATCTTTTAAACAATACAGTTACCCTAAAGTCGTAACTAGTTTTTTAAACAATTTAGTTACCCGAAACTCATAAATTGTTTTTCATAAAGATGTTATGAAATTATACCAACTAAATCATAATTGTAAATAATCATGTTCTAAAATCATTCGAAATATAAACGATATAATTTTTCTCAAAAAAAAAATAAAAATAAAAATAACTTTTGCCAGGCAAATAAAAATTGTAGAAGTAGTTTTAAAGTAGATAATAAATAAAATTCCATTTCGAATCCATTTAAAAGCATAATTATCAATTTCAAAATCAATTTTTATAGTCTAATTTAATTATACATAAGTTATTTTTTCTTACATACTTTTACTAAGATGCAATCGTGAACATTCTAAATTATTTTTTATTTAATTATTTGTATGTTATTTTTCCTAAGATACAGAAGTGAACGTTCTAATTTTTTTTAAATTATCCGTAAATTAATTTTCTTAAATGAATTTAATTTTTCCTACGTTATTGTTAAACTCTTCAAATTTTAACGTATTGTTTAAGAAAAAAATAACTAATTTACCAAGTCTTCAATTTTTAACCTTTTGTCTATATCCTACATATCACATTGCACAATTGCATTTAACACATAAGCAAACATGTCACATTTCACATATAAAATTGCTCATGAAAAAAGAATACACATGCACTGATCAAACACTTGCAAGAAAATGAGATTAATCTATTGAAAGTTAAAATTTGTAACAGTGCCACAAAAAAATTGTTTAAAAATTGTTTAATTAAACAGTTCAGGTACAAAGTATGGAAAAAATACATACCTAAATGTTACAATATATTAAAACTACAAACATTCCAAGATAGAAAAAAAAATTGTGTCCATACTACCTCATGTAAAGAGTTATAAAACCGAGCAGCCTAAAAAGATCACAAAAAAATACAATTAGGCAAATCCAAATGATCAAAAAAATGAAACAGAAAAGTTGAAAGAACAAAGGTATACCAATTCTACTAACCAAAAGTGCACCCGTACATTAAAAAAAAAAAAACAGAGAACAACAAACGTAAAGTTTAAAAAACCAAAAGAAAGAAAGTAAATAAAGTAGAGAAAAATAAGAGCCTTCCAGGTTTGAAATTCATTCAATAATTGAAACTTGAATTTCTTTTGTTCTAATGTAGTATATAAGAGAAATATTAAGAGCAATTGTATTGGGTGGCAGTATGAGAATAGTTTTTAGTACCTATGACACATACTTTTCAAATTTTGCAAATATATAATCTCTAAAATATGTTTGAAGATATTTTCTATTGTATCAAAAACACATCAAATGTATCAGACGCAGAAAAATGTTTATAAAACTTTAGAGGGTAGATTTGTAATTTTTTATTTTTCAAATATGGGTTGGACTTGAATTTTTTCATTTTTGCAAATCTAAAAGTGGTGTGTTATATGAGTAATTTATCAAACTAATTTTGTCATATTTGCAAAAATCCTAAATATTAAACAGAAAATTCATCGAAAGATATAAACAGGGACAAAAAAAAAATTGGAAAGATGAAATGAAAATCAATTACAGAATGAATTACAAAAGAACATATATGTGAATGAACAATATAAACAGTCAATTAAACAAAACATACCAAGAAATGATGTATGTTCCAAGGTGGGATGAGCATGAATGGATATTACTACAAATGGAAGTATATATAATAAATGGGTCAAATTAATGTATGATATTGACAACAAACTACCAAAGAATAACCCTAAACATTTGCCTAAAGGAAGTACACAGTAGCCGATACAAAAATCCCAAGAAAGAATGGGATATGACCGTCAAAGATGGAGTGTGACAGCATCTAAACAGGAAATGGGACATTATATTGCAGAGAAAAAGGTCAATACCTACACAATGGTAGTATTGACATAGGATAGAGCGTGAGAAAAACAATCAAAGGACAGAATTATGTGATCACATAACTGAGAGATCACAAAACAAGTTTAACACATTTTTCTATCATAAATCAAGGAGCATTCCAATTGAATTGAATTATTCATGCTAAATGTTGTTAATAACAATCACATATCAAAGAGAGTTTAATCATCACAGATCAAAGAGCATCCCTTATCAAAGGACAGAATTCAAAGAGCATTCGAAATTAAGGAGGGTTTTGACAGAGAAGGATTTTAGAGGGAGACGGACACGAACAGTTTCTCCAAAGTGTTTCGACAAACGATTCGATACAATTCGACAAATGAGGGAGACGGAGAAAAGTAATTATTTTCGAATAATGAAATTGGACAGAGGAAGGACCATAGATGAGCTATTCAGACAAGGGAAAAAGAGTACAGGGAAGGGGAGAAAGAGATAAGCAATTCAAAGAAGGAAAACACAGAAAAAATAAAGGGACAAATAGAGGGAGATGGACAATTCAAAAAAGGGAAACACGGAGAAAGTAGAGGAAAAGAGAGAGGCACAGTGACAAAAGGATTGAGGAGGGAGGATTACGGAAGTCTGCAGCGAAGAAGGGAGGGGATTGAGATAATGACAAGGATTAGGATTAGGAAGTCTACTTCTACTTGATCTGTAGGCCAAACAGGCCCTTACAGATTTCTTGAAGAAGTCCTTGCCCCCTAAACCTTCTTATGTAAAGCTCCAATCAAGATAAATTTCAACACCAAACTTGAAGATTTTATAATACACAAGTTATGTCCACCAAATCAAAATCTACACATTAAAAAAACAGTACACATCAGAAACACAACTGTCGAAAACTGACATTCCAAGCAGAAACAAAAGCCATGGTAACTAAAAATCAAGAGGCATTCCAAACATTTTGTTAATATCATCCATGGCCGCTTTAGTAAATACTGTTGGCTCAAACAAATCACAGTC
>JBBPDI010000020.1:18642416-18676848 GCA_037974545.1 Cucumis variabilis
ATTAATTAAATATGATTTAATTAATATAAATGTATAAGATATTGGAGAGATATTTATTTAAATAAGATTTAAATAAATATTAATTAAATATGATTTTATTAATTATTAACTAATTGATTAATTGTTAATTAATTAGTAGATTTGATAAAAAGAATCTCGTAACTCTCTCCTACACATTTTCATATTCCAAGAAGGAAAGATAGTTATAAATATGTAGAAGAAAATAGTTTTCTTTAATGAATTGATGAAGAAAAAAAAAGTCATGGTTTTTTTTTCTCTCTGCAAAAATAAAAGAAAAGAGTTTCTCTAAATAATCTCTATACCTTTTCCCATCCCAACTGGTTCCCACAAACCAATCTCATCCTAGAGGATAGGAAGGTCTCCGATGGGTGGTGTTCCAATTTGGAGATTAATTTTTAGATTCAGAGACGTCATCGAAAGTAAGTTCTCTAGATCTTCAAAAGCATGCTTAGTTTTATTTAGAATTTTGATTCTAAATTTTGCCAATGTACCGATATTTTAAGATTCCAAAATTAAATTGAGTAATGGTTCTTTAATTCTTCCGCTGCCATAGGGTTTTTATCCCTTCATTATGTACACTAGAAAAATCTATAAATGTGGAATAATGAAGGTGGTTACGAGAATGAAATGCAAGCGTGAACTAACTTGTATTGAAGAAGGGGGTAAAGGAAAATTCATGCATTACTAGGTGATTACTCTATGAAAACCTTGATGCTATACAACTTAGTTAACTAGCTTATGATTAAGGTGAGCGTCTCTCGGTGTCTTTAAAAGCCACACTTGCTCACCTCGTGATAACATTCAGAAATGCATGTTATTATAGCCCTTTTCATTAGAATAATGAGGCCAAAACATATAAGAAGATTATCGGAATGCATTTATTGTATTTAAATGCAGGATAAGTAGACATAAAAGGAGCAAATTACAAAGGACACCTCGCAATGGGAACTCACCTAGCAACTAACATCTTAAGATAAGGAACAATGTCATCACGCAAGAAAAGCTCAATACAAGACAAGAATGGTAGTTGGAGTGATGTGACAAGATAAGAGGAACAAAAGTTTACCATCTAAAGTTGCCTATAAAAGCATTGCATCTTCACCAACAAGAAAAAGACGTCTGAACGAACTACCGCACACACAACAGAGCCTGAAGGGGCAAAAACCTAGAGAGTCGACAGTAAGGATTAGCCTAACCACCGGATGTACAACACTTCTACATCTTTTTCGATGACAGTGTAACATAAAAGTTAGATTTTGAGAGGAGAAGAGCCATCCCTCGTTCCATCTAACTTGTATTTCAACCCATTCATCTTTCTTTCCATTTTTGCATTTATGTGTAAGATGTGTTGTTTATATTGTACAGCAGCCTGAGGCCTACATTCTTTATACATATATTACATGTTTATAGCTTTTCGATCCATCATTTATTAATGTTTCACTGGTCAATGTGTTATCAGTAGTTAGGTTTGTGGTAAGTTTTCGATAAGGAGTCTAGCTTATACGGCTAATCGCATTAATTGAGCAATATTCATCACTTGGCTGGTGTCAATCGCCAACTACCCCAAAGGGCAAGTAACAAGGATAACGCTCATGCGCGCAAGGAGAGGTTTGGTAACAAACCCCACCTTAGCGAGTTAACTTTCAACATTTATATCCCAAAAGGCAAACAAGTGTGGATATTAGGTGTTGAGCGGTTGCTCCCCTTAAATGAGAAGTTTTATAAGTGTTATAAGTAAAGTCTTTTAGATATATCTTGCCTAATCTAGCACAAACATCTACATCCCGAAAGGTGAGCAAGTGCGGCGTTTAAACACTTCGAATGAAGGTTGTCTTAATCATGAGCTTATCATGCAAGTTATATTGCATCGAGGTTCTCGAATTGCTTAATTTTCTAATAGTACGTAGATTCTTCCGTTTTATCATACTTTACCCCTTTCCCCCTGTGCACGAGTCTCTAGGTAAGTGTAAATAACTTTATTTTTACCTTATATATATTATTTTAGCGTAACCAATGCCTAAAGGATGAGTAACACCCTAGAACTAATATCTTGAAACATATCCCTGTGTTTGACCCTGGATCTCCCAGGTAATCCTACTTCTTCACTTGCACTTAGACAAGAAATGCAAAAACTTTGATTCAACGATGACTTAGGCTTCATACAATAAATAGGTACATAGTGAGCACTTTATGCTATGATCATGACCCATGATGTATCTTTTAGAATGAACCACGCAATACAAAAAGACATGTCGAGTACATTATGTGCAGTGAACTTACTTAATGATGTATTGTGTTTGTGTTGCATAGATGTTAGATTACTAAGACTATGTCCCAAACAACATTTGTATCATGTTCCAATAAGAGATTAACACAAACAACAGCAACAACAAACCAAGTTTTTTGCATCGTTGCCGAAGAATCAAATTCTAGATATTAAAGTAGATTCTTATTTTGATTTTGGGAAAAGCATTTGACCTTTTCGAATAAAGCGATTAGTCAAAAATTGCACAAAAAAGTTCAAGGTACCAGAGTAATCTGAGATTGCTTAAACCAACCCAAAGATCAGTGTATCTTTCGACTGATGACCTAGGAAAATCTCAATAGATATGATAGGCTGCAGATGAAAATAAGAATATCTAGAATTTCATTAAATAGAGTGTCCTTGCATAAAGCTAATGAAACTCATGCTTCAACTAGCTAAGCGATAAGGACCAAGAAAATATCATTTAAGCCTTACGATGAATGATTGGGAGCAGAGACTTATTGTGAGAAGCAATCATGATGCATATAGTCATAATGATCTAAGAAGTTCAAGAATAATGCGGTCAGGAAAACTATACGGAGTATAAGCTATGATACCACAATCCATCCTCACCAAAGAACCTAAACGTATGGATGCATCTGTAATGTATAATTCTTTCAATTTATTTTTTAAATTGCATCCTTACATTCATGTATATATTTGCTTACACTTTGATGTTTGTGTAAATATCCTTATATGTGTACATCAGTTTTGTATTACATTTTTGTAAATCCTTTAATCTCACAAGGGGATTGCACGTTACACCGCACAACTATATATTATTTGACAATCTTACAAAAATTAGGTAGGTGAGATTTCATTGGGAAAACGTTGAAATCTTTAGGAGGTATGAAGCATCTTGTCAAATCTCACATATCTTAAACTTCCAACAAACAATGAATGCGTCATACCTCGAGCCACGAGTTGTCTGTCAGGTTTCTCACGCCACATTTAATTAGACATGATCGTTGACCTTTAGGTAACCAAAATTCTAATCATGGTTAAAAATGCCTATTTAAACTTGTAAAAAACTCTTAATCTTAGAGTTCAGTGAAACACAGCATGTCACAAAATCAAAGGTTACCATCTCATTTGAAATACTACCTTTATGAGATTTCTCCTCCCATTTCTTCAAGTTATTCCTTCTGCCTATCAATAAGGAATACTTCTCTTACAAAAAATAAGAGAGAGCATATAAGAATAAAAGGAAATGTAAGGGAAGAGGCACAAAAAAGTGAAAAAATAGACAGGAATAAAAGAAAAAGTAATAAGAACAAAATAAGAACAAAGAAGAGGCAAGACAGCCAGACGAGGAAGGGGGATATTAAACTTCTAATGGAGAGCACCTCCCTACCTGCAGCTGTTTTTAAAAGTTAAGCAAGAAGGACTCGTGAAAGAATAGTTAAAGAAATTTGGGTCCTTGAAAGAAGAAGTGAAGAAATAGAGTTAGAAGACAAAGGTGGAGAAGGAAGTTGCTCAAGAGTTTGAGAAATAAAGTGATAGAAACATTTTGTCGGAGGAGGAAGTGCCCACTCACAAGAAGGGAAGAAGAAAAATACAATCAAAAGGATCTTGCAGGCACCAATAAGGAGAAATGAGAGAAGAAAAAAGGGACCTCATCACCATCAATACAATACAATAAATACCCCAGAGTAAGTGAAGATTATGATGGGGTTCATTAAGGGAATGTGATGAGAAAAATACAAGAAGAAGAGGAAGCCTTAGAATTAGAGAGAGGACAACCCTTTAAGGCTGAGGAATCCAATGATATCTTGTCACGAATTCACCACTTTGATCTTCGCGTAACCCTCCAAGGGCAAATCACTCAAGATCCTCACAACTTTAAATTGCCAACACTCCGTGTCAATAACTCTTACAAGCAAACCTTAGTCGCCCACTTTAGACCTTAGCAAATCCCATAAAGCGTTATGACCCAGTAGCAAAAGTAAGGATAACTATGTTAGAACTATTTCCATAGAAACCTCCTTTGTTGTCGTATTCCTAAAAGGATTTGCTAAGTGTCATTAGTTGTTACGAATTTTAATTTGACCTTATGTAATTTTTATTTCTTTTTTTTTATTTATGTCCTTCAAAATATAAGTGACAATTTTTTATATAATTGTTGTGTTTTTTATCTTTCTTGTCGCAAGCTTGGCTCCCTGCATTGTAGTATTCTAATTTTTCTTTGTGATTCAATAGTACTTCAGTGAAATAAAGTATGTGAAATAAAGTTTCATTTGTTATTCAAACATTTAACTTGTTAAGGAACCTTACTTAGAAAATATATCTCAAGTTTATTAGGCGAGCAAGCTTTACTTTAGACCACTTTTATAAAACGTTTTTTAGACTAATCTTATCGTTCACATTCAATAATGGAGACTTTGCTAGCCTCTAAATTAGGGGGTGCGCGAGATCCACGTTAATACTCTTGAAACTTTTTTGAAAACTTCTAAAGGCATGCACAAATAAGGCGTTTTAACAAATGTTAAAACTAAGCAAAAAGTGATTTTTTTTTCAAAAATATGGTATTTGTCAATTCAATTTAAATAACGACTCCGTTGTTGCCTCCTCTAGCAAAAATAAAGAAGCAAAAGCTTCAAAAGTAAAAATTTAGAGAGTTGAGTAATAAGAGGCAATAAGAGTTACAACTGAGGAGAGAAATGAACTCATAGAGTACCTATGATTTTTCACTCGTCACCAAGTCTAATGTAAATATAATAAAAAGTATCCTTTTGCCAAATAAAAAGATTCGAAAAATTTTAAAATTTTTTAGCCATTCCTGAAGTTAAAAATAAGAATTATTGTGGGGAATAAACAAAGGCATTTTAAGTATTAAGCTTATCGCATTTTGAACCTATAAATACTTTCATAGCAAGAAGTACGCAATGAGCGTCAATCCTAAATAACAAATAAAACTTGCTTGCATTTTGAGAAGTATAAAAACCCAAAAGGTGAAGGTGATTCTTTAAGGAGAAATGGTGCTTTGGCACAAGCATAATATGAAGTGATGCTTGAGGACAAGCATTATTCTAAATTTGGAGGTGTGATAATGCACAAAACTACTCGTTATTATAGTCCTTTTTATTAGAATAATAAGTCAAATGTATAAGAAGATGATCAGAACGTGTAACTTGTGTTGTAAACACATAAGTATTTAAAAATATAACTTACATAAGCATCATGCCTATTTTACACGATTTTCTCATGTTTAAATGTTGGATAAGTAGACAAGAAAGGAGCAAATCGCAAAGGAAATCTTACGCATAGGTCCAGACAAGGAACCATGTCATCACGTGAGAAAAGCTCACTACACGACAAGAATGGTAGTTGGAGTGATGTGACTTCCTAGGACCAACAACAGCGCTGACAAGAATTGAGGAATAGAAGTTTTCCATCTAAAGTTTCCTTAAAGCACTACATCTTCACCAAGAAGAAAGAGACGTCTGAACGAACCTCTGCACACACAAAAGAGTCTGAATAGATAAAAACCTAGAGAGTCGGTGGAAAAGATTAGCCTAACCACTGGATGTACAGCACTTCAGCATCTTTTTCAATCAGAGTGAAAAAAAAAGCTTAGCTTTTGAAAGGAAAAGAGTCATCCCTCATTTCCTCTAACTTGTATTCAACTCATTCTTTTTTCTTTCCATTTTTGCATTTCTGTGTAATATATGTTGATCATGTGTTGTTCATATTGTATATTCTTTATACATATATTACATGTTTATACATTTTTTATCCATCATTTCCTAACTTTTCACTTGTTTATGTGTTATTAGTAGTTAGGTTTGTGGTAAGTTCTCAATAAGAAGTCTAGCTTATATGGCTATCGCATTAGTTAAGCTATATTCATCACTTGACCAATGTCAATCGTCAACTACTTGAGAGGGCAAGTAGCAAGAATAAGGCTGATGGGCGCAAGGAGAGATTTGATAACAAACCCTACCTTAGTGAGATAACTTCCAACATTTGTATCACAAAAGGCGAACAAGTGCGGACATTAGGCACCAAGAGGTATTGCCCTTAAACAAGAAGTTTTATAAGAGTTATATGTAAAGTCTTCTAGATTTATCTTGTCTAATCAAGCACATCCATTTGCATCCCGAAAGTTGAGCAAGTATGGCGTCTAAACACTTCAAGAGAAGGTCGCCTTAATTATGAGCTTATTACTTAAGTTATATCGCATCAAGGTTCTTGCATTACTTAATTGCCTAATAGTGTGTAGACTTTCCTTCCCCTTTCTCTCGCATGGAAGTTAATTAACTTATTCTTCTGTTTTCTCATACTTTACCCCCTGCCCCCCCCTCGTGCATAAGTCTCTAGGTGAGTGTAAATAACTTTAATTTTACTTTATGAATATTCTTTTAGCATAACTAGTATAATGCCTGAAGGATGAGTAACACCCTAGAACTAATATCTTCAAATAATTCTCCGTGTTAGACCTTGGATCACCTAGGTAAACCTACTGCTTCACTTGCACTTGGACAAGCAGTGAGAAAACTTGGATTAAATGATGACTTAGGATTCATGCGATAAAGAGGTACATAGTGAGCACTTTATGCTATGATCATGACTCATGATGTATCGCTTAGAATGAACCACGCAATACAGAAAGACATGGGGAGCACATTATGTGCAATGAACCTTCTTAGGTATTGCAGTTACGTTACATAGGTGTTAGTTTACTAAGACCAAGTCCTAAGCAACATTTGCATATTATTCAAATAAGAGAACAACACAAACAACAACAACAACAAACCACCTCTCGGGATCCAAATGGTTATGCCTAGTTAAAGAAGGTATATATAGAAGATTTCACTTATAAGACTTATAGAGCTTTGTGTTTAAGGGTGACAACCTCTTGTCGCCTAATACCCATATTTATTCTCCTTTTGAAACATAATGTGAGAAGTTATCTCGCCAAGGTGAAGTTTGTCTCCAAACTCCTCCTTACGCGCATTAGCCATTTTCTTGCTACTTGCCCTCTCAAATGGCTCACAATATACACTGGCAAGTGATGAAAATAGCTCAGTTGACGCGATAAGAATTATAAGCTACGCTTCTTATCAAGAATCTATCATGGATCCTAAACTACAAATAACACCAAGGACAGATAAATAATAAAGATGTGACAGACTAAAAAGGCATAAATATACATTGTATTAAAGAATAAAGGCCTTCAGCGTTTGTACAATATGATCACATACAATGTAAAGAAATACAAAAATCGAAAGAATAGAAATGACGTTATAAGTTAAGGGAGATGAAAAATGGAATTTTCTTCACTTAGACCTCAAGCTTTTACTCATTGACTGACTAGAGAAGAGAAAGAAATGCTTTACAGACAGTGGAAAGAACTCTTTAGAGTTTGGCCCATTTGGACACTATTTTGGCTCATGCAAGCATCTTGTGGCCTATTTGGGCCATTTTTTCTTGCTGGTGATGGAGTGTTTTTTATAGGCAGATTTGGGCGAGAAATATAATCTTCTAAGCATATCAACCCCAAAGTTGTCTATTGTCAAGTCATATCAACTGCATCTACCACTTTTGTCTTCTAGCGAACCTCTTCTCTCCTAATGATATAGTCTTCTCACGCAGTCTCCAGGCGAGTTGCTCTGGGATTCACTAAATTCTTCTTTTGTTTATAACATACATTAAGACACTCAAAACGGGGTGAAACATATATGAATATTTATGTAAAGTGTATTTCTAAATATTTATGAATTTACAACATAAGCTACGCATTTTGACACTTTTCCTATGCATTTTTGTCTCATTATTCTATCTAATAGGCCATAATAACTTGTATTTCTATAATTTATCAGTTATCAGAGATATATAACAACCCTTCGTATAATATTTTTCTTGTGCATAAAGGTCCTTTGATGAGGGTATTTAGTAAATATCTAGATATCCCATTGCTGGTACTAAATTAGAGATGAAGGCTCTATGGCCATATCACAAGATAGGGTTTCAATGCCTAGATTTTTCCCTACAGATAGACAAAGATTTGTGGTTTAGCAAATAAAAGAGAATATTTAAGATGAACTGTTTGAGATCAAGAAACATATATTTTCTTTTCTTTGATGAAATGTATTTATGGAAACTGTTTGATAACTCATTATTTATTTAGCATGTTTAGTATTTAAAACTAGTCCCTCATTAAGCTTTAGCTCATGCTTTCCAAAAATATCTTTTTACTTTTCAAATAAAGTTCGTGGACTCGATACCTGACTTCAATTATCTATCTACTATGGGTGATCAACGGTTGGTCAGAGTTAGTTTTTCGATCAAACCAACTCAATCGACCACAAATTGGTCAGAAATTGTCACAAGTCGATTGATTGGTCGATTTTCAAGATTTCTTTTTCTTTTTTAATTAATATCAATGTATATTTACCAAACAAAATATGGATTGTTGTTTTTTTTCTAGTTAAATTTAGAATGGACAGTTGTTTTTTGTTGGAGTAAAATTTTCTTTGTTGAATGATTCTTTAAAAATTCTTCTTCCCAATTTTTTTGTTAGTTTTTTTAATTAGAATTGCATAATTTTGATTAATTTTTTTATTTATTTTTTAATTCTAATAGAAAAGTCTACAATATCTATATTATTTTAAAAAGGGATAGTTGTGAATTCAGCAATCAGATTCTAAATAATTATGTTTATATCAACATTTTAAATAATTTGAAAATATAAAAAATATAGCAATATTGGTTTATCATTAATAGATCATACAAGTCTATCAGTGATACAAGTTTATCAGTGATAGTTCTGCTATAAATGCAATGTTTTTAAATTGTTACTATATCCTCAATTTTTATTCCTAAAATGGACATCAATTATAATTTTCCTTTAAAAAATTGAATATTTGTGATTAAAATCTAAAATGTAATTCTATTAATTTCAATACTTTTAAGTTAGTTGTTACAAAAATCAGTAAAATAAAAACATAAAAATTGACTATAAACATTCTACCAAAATAAAATCACTCTTTTAAATTTTGGTAGTAAATAAATAAGATTAATTTTCATTAATATAACAAAAAATCAAAAATATTTTCGATCCATATAACAAAATCAAAAAGCACATGAAGCCAGGAAAGTATTTTTGTAAATTCATATTTGTCCTTAATATTGCAGATGATTTTTCATTTCCTTTTCTTCTTCTTCTTTACGATTTATTAACCTCCTATTCATATTATTACTTCTTCTTCTTCATATTTCCACTTGTTCTTGTTCGTGATTTTTTTATTTCCTCCTCCAAAATTTATTTTTTCTTCGTCATCTCTCATATATTTTCTCTACCAGATCTAAACGATCATGTATCAAGATATAAACGATCTAGGTTCAAAATCTTGTACCAAATATAAAATATCTTGGTACACAATCTTGAACAAAAATCATTTAGATCTTGATAAAAAAACTGTTTAGCTTTTGGTATACGATTGTAAACCAAGATCATTTAGAATTGGTACAAGATCTTGTACCAAGATCGTTTAGATTCGATACACGATTGTGTACCATAAGATAAATGATCATGTATACCAAGCTTGTCATGGCTTATGTGGCCAATTAATTGCGAGGTATATTTCACATTTCACAATGTGGACCTGTAGGGTTTTTTTGTTTTTAAAATTGTTCTATATAGTAATTATTTTCCTAGTTTATTATATTTTTTAAAAAACCCAATAAATAATGTGATAAATTTTTTAAACATATCAAATGAATTTAACAAGACTAATAAATTGAAAATTCTAAAAGTAAATAAAAACTAATAAAATTAATTGCAAACACACTTCACCATATATCTATTAAGAGTGCATTCAATAGTCAATAGAAACATTACATATAATATTAGGAGTAACAAATACAGCCAAATTCAATTCACTTCACCACAATCTTTTTTAAAGTTAAGCTTTGTATTTGTATTAAGTTGTTAAGTTCTTTCAAAGCTTGAAGTGTTGTATTTTCATACCACATAGCATGTTCTTAAGTTTAAGTTAGAGCATTTTAGAATTTCATCTAAAGACATTAGAGTTGCCCCATGACAACACCTAGGATGCATTCTGGATGGGGGTTGACAAGCTGGTATTAGAGAAGAGTTTAAAGTCTTGGGAGATTGAAGAAGACAGGTTTACATAAAGCTATATGTGTTGGAAAAGAAAAGTTATTAAGAGTTTTACTAAAACTCAAGTTATTTATTGTAGGAGTGAAAGAAATCCACGAGGAAGAGGACGAGGAAGGTCAGAAAGTAGACTGCATGCCACTGCTAAGCTTATAATGGATTCGGCTACTTAATCGGTGAGTCCAAGCAGTAGAAGAGTGGTAGAAGAAGAGTTATATCATAGGGTGGCACAAAGGTTGATAGAGGGTTTGGCAGTAGATCAAATGAAGAAGTTTGGCATAGAGATTAATGAAGAAGTTTGGCATAGAGATTAAAGACTTTGGGAGCATAGGAGTTTTCTAGAACAACTTGTCCAGAGGAGGCAAAGTGTTTTAGGGTGATGCAATGTCCTAAAGATAGGAAGGTGCACTTGGCCACAATTTTACTTCAAGAGAGGCATAAAACTGGTGGACGTTGGAAGAGTAAAAACATGAAGGGTTAAATTGGGATTGTTTGAAGGAGGTGTTTAATAGGAAGTTTTATATGAAAACTTACTGTAAGGAGAAATGCGATGAATTTCTAAATTTGGTACAGTGCAAGATGATAGTGGCAAAATATGAAAAGAAGTTTACATAGTTGCAAAGTATGCGTTGACGATGGTAGTCTTAAAGAAGGAGAGATGTAGGTATTTTGAAAGAGGTCTCAAGTAGGAAACAAGAATGCTAGTAACGGCTAGTGTCGTATGGTGTAACTTTTCAGAGTTGGTAGAGGCAACGTTGCAAGTAGAAAATAGTTTATCAAGTAGTAAGAAAGAAACAAAATGTATCAATTCAAAGAAGGTGACAAAAGTTAGTGAAGGGATTTAGAAACAAAACGAGGAAAAGGGTAAGAAACAAGGAAGTAAAGAAACAAAAGCAAGATAAGTTACACAGGATCATTTTGGAAAGGTACACAGAATGTGTAAAGTGTGGTCAAAGGCATATGGGTAGATGTCAAAGAAGTACAATTATTTGCTTTAATTATGGAGAATAAGGGCATTATCGAAAAAAATGTCAAGGAAAATCGAAATAAGGTGTTAAGCAACAAGGAGTGTCATCCCACTCAGTGCAACAATCGATGCAAGGAGGGTGAAGTTTCGGTAAAGGAAAGGAGAATGTGGAATTTCGATGACAAAATTCTTAAAGGAGGGGACAAATGTGAAATTCGTGATCTAGTATAAAAGGATTGAGAAGAAGGAACATGCAAGTACTAAGTTTAATTACTAGGCATTTTGCAGGAAGTATGTGTTTAGGCTAGTGACTCGAGGAAACGTTGTGTTTTGAGCTTGTTAGGGATAGAATAGACCGTATAATTACAACTTAATTTTATCCCCTCGCATGCATAGATTCACTAACTACATCTTTTTGTAGTTAATAATAATTTAGACTCCAACACAAGAACTGTTAGGATTTATGTCTTAAAGCTCATAGATTGTAAATATAATTCATTGACCGTTATTAATAAAGTGTTATTATTATAATAAATATTATTGATTATATTATTACTTATGTCTTAATAACCTAAATCCAATAAACTAACATCCTAAGTTGTTTGATGAGTCTTGAACAGTATGTAGAGACATACAAGGATCAATGTTTGAGATTAACTTAAAGAGTCTATAGTATAGGGATATGATTCAATGCATTAGTGTAGGTGACAAGTGAGTGAGGGTATCCTATACAATGACTTTGTATAAGATCGAACCACAAAATAGTAACAACTAGATGTAACTCCGTTAACTAGTCAGGTTTCTATTTCATTATGATGAGCTATGTAACTTAGTCTTAATCCTGAGTGTATTATGAACTCTTATTTTCGAATGATTGTTCATAGATTTGTACGGGTTAGAGTGGCTAGATTACGAACTATATATGCTTATCATTTTGAGACAAGACCTAGTGGGGACCTAGAAACATAATCACACAAGATGAAATTCACTCCTTCTCCACTTTAAGGTAAGTAGATGAGTGTTCTCTTAAATGGTGTCTCCGGGTCTTGAACAAAGGACCCTACTCTATCTATGACACGAAAAGAGTTTCTATTCATTGGTTGGACCATAAACAGATTGTTCATTAGAAGAGCACTGGTATATAAGGACTAGATGTAACCTAGAGGTAAAACAGGTAATTTGACCCATTTAGTATTACGAACACTCGTGAAGGATCAACTTACTGTTATTGGTCTACATCCATAAACACGAAAATATATCTACAGTGAGAAGAGTTCGACTGTGAGTTTCTAATGGAGTGTATACATAGTTAACGAATATTGATTGATGTGGTTAATGAGCTTAGCTAATTAATCTCATATAGTTGTAGCTTCTAATCTGTAGGTCCATTAGATCCCCTTCCTAGCTAGTAAAGGGTAATGAAATTTATTTATATAGGTTGTAATTTGAAGCTACAACTATATGAGATTATATTTTAATCAACTATATGGAATTTCCTTTCGGAATTAATATAATGTATGGTGATACATTATAATATAAAGCTTATATTTTAATCAAACTTTATTATATAAGTTTAATTTTGCATATGATTCAAAATTAATTTATGGGAGATAAAATGTTTGAATGAGTACAAATATTAATTTAATGTGAATTTGATTCATATTAAAATTATTGGTTACGAGATAAATTTATATTTAAATATGATTGAAATTTAATTTAAAGTAAATATAAGACATTTAATTTAGCTATTCATTATTTGGATAATTAATTAATAGTTTAGTTTAATTTTATTTAATTAAATTAATTTAAAACTATAAGATATCAAAAAAATATGATTTAAATATGATTTAAATGAAATATTAATTAAATATGATTTAATTAATTATTATTTGATTAATTAATTAGTATATTTGAAATTGGGGCATTTTAAAAAATAGCAAAATAAATTAAAATATTTACAAGCTATAGAAAAATTTTGGATTCTATCAATGATAGTCTTGTATCGCTATAACATATCAATGACTATCAGTGATAGAATTTTTCATAGATTGTAAATATTTTGTAAAATTTGCTATTTTTTAAAATTTCTCATTGAAATTTCTGTTAATTTAATATTTTTAAAATTTTTAAAATCTCATGATTCTCTCCTTCTCTCGAGGAAAGGGAGTTATGAATATACATAAGAAAAACAGTTTTTCTTAATCAAATTAAGAAATAGCCAATGTTTTTGCTCTTTGCAAAAATAGTTCTCTTTAAAACTTTTTTCATCTCATCTCAGAGGATAGGAAGGTCTCTGACGGATGGTGTCCCCAAATTTAGAGATTTGGTAGATTCAGAGACGTCATCATACTTAAGTTTTTCTCTCTAATCTAAACTTTATTAAAGTATGTTTAATAAGAAAATTTGTTTTTTAATTATTTTTTGTCAATGTATTGATATTTTGAGATTTTCAAATTCAATTGAGGAATAGTTCTGTAAAATCTTTTATTCCTTCCAGAATAATGCAATGCAAATCAACTAAAACGAACAACGGGTAAAATGAAATTCGAGGGCAAGATGGTAATTAATTGGAAGAAAATTTGAAAGATGGCGTCGTTTACTGCCACGTCTCGCACTCAATCTATATCAAGCTTGCGAGTTTGAATCGCAATCGCATTTTTATTTCTGTATTTTTTACCCTAAGGTCGTGGGATCGAATCCCACATTCTGCAAGAAAAATCAAGTTTTTTTTATCACCAGCACCTCATAATCGCTTGCCACGTGTCAACTAGATGTGCATCACGCGTCTTCGACGTCTCCGGTTCGAAACCCAGCGACCGTTGGCATTATTGTAAATGTTGGCAACTTTTTGAAGTTCACCGTCATTTCTGGCTAAATTCATCCGCACGCGAACCTCTGGTCATAAATTCGAACCCTGCAGCAGTTATTTTTCATTAATTTCTTTATATACCCTATTTTCCCCCCAATTTTCATCAATCAGTTCATTTCTTTTCATTTCAACTCTCCATAGTATCATTTTCTCTCTACAACTAATACAAATCTCAGAATTCTTCTCCCATTCTCTACCATTTTTCTCTCAATTTCTGCAAGATTTTTCCACACAGGGAACTCTAAATACTTTAAGTAAATCGTGTGTTTGGTTAATTGTATTCTTGAGAACATGATTTCTTTGTTCAATCTTGAAGATTTTTGTCTATCAATCCTCTAATTTTTGCATATTAAATTTTATTTTATGAATTATTTTTGGCCAATTTAATTGTTGGAATTCAATTTCAATTTGTTTTAATATGAAATATATAAGATTGACACATTAGGGAAGTATTGTTTTATATTTTCATTTCAAGGACTAGAAATTTTACCTACTATTCTTATTTGATTGCTACACATAAAACTTGATTTAGTTTAATTGTCAAACTTGCTAATTCAAGTCTTGGGTTGGAATTGGCTTAATTTCTTGTAAATAATTTTTTTTTTGTTAAAAAGCAAGTTTTATAATAACACTTTATTGTTTACATTCAAAGATTGAATTTCTTGATTGAAACCAATCTTGAACAAGTTCATTAAAGATTCATAAATATTGGTTTCTCGATTAATGACAAGGCAAAAATAATACATGTGAAAGTGTAGGAGACGCCACGTGTATGGACACAAAGAAAAGAGCTCTTTGCATGTAATAGTAGGTTCTCTCTCAACTGTCTTTAGCTTTCCCTTTCATTCTCTTTAAGTGTAAATGTAGATAACAGGTGATTGAAGAAAAGCTCTCCAAGATTTTTTCTTCTTTCTTTCTTTACTCTATTTTTCTAGGTTTTACTGATGGCCTTTTGCTTAGAAGATGGTGAGCTGAGAGAAGATGAAGAGTGGAAGAAGTATAAGATGAACGCACAATGTTTTTAATTGGTTCAGCAAATGCCTACGTCCACTATGCTTAGGAGCAAGATGTTTTTTAGTTCTCTAATTTTAATTTCAAAATGATACAAGGTATTTATAGTCTTCCCTATGACTCTAGTTAAAATAGAAGTTAAAAGGAGATGCTCTAACTAATTTCTAACTATATTTCTATTACAAATGGATAGCTAATTTGTTAAGATTTCTACAAATCCCCACCTTAAAAGATATAGCGTGAAAATTTGTGTATGTCTTGACTCTCAAAGCTTTTGATGCAGTCTCTCTTCTAGGATTCAAGGAACCCGATTTTTTGAAGACACTTGAGGAACTTCAATCGAGTGACTACCTTCATCAACATATCAATTGCGTTTTCACTGGTATGAACTTTGAACACTTCCACTTCCTATTTTTTTATTTGTTCTCCAATGAAGTGAAATTTAATATCTATGTGCTTAGTTCTAATGTGATATTGTTGGTTCTTAGACAGATGAATGGTGTTGAGTTATCACAGTAGATCTTTACAGATTTTTGTGATAAGCCAAAGTCCTTCAATAGTCCCTTTAGCCAAATAGCTTCTTCAATAGCTTTTGAAAGCGCTATATATTCAGCTTCAATAGAAGATAGGACCACCACAGGTTATAGTGAAGCTTTCTAGCTTAGTAGGTTTCCTCCAACTAGGAAACAATATCCTATTTGTGACTTTCTTTTGTCCAAACTCCATGCATAGTAAGAATCTACAAAACCATAAAGCTCAAATAGTTCTTTAGGACATATTTTATAGATTAATTGAGCATTCATAGATCCTTTTAGGTACCTAAGAACCTACTTGGCTGCTTCCCAATGTCTTTCGCTTTAGTTAGCCAAGTACTTACTAATTAAACTAAATGAATAAGATGTTGGGATTTATGTCAGAAAACTCATAGATTGTAAATATAATCCATTGACCGTTATTAACAAAGTGTTATTATTGTAATAATTATTATTGATTATAATATTAGTTTTTTCTTAATAACCCAAATCCAATAAACTAACATCCTAAGCTGTTTAATGAGTCTTGAACAGTATGTAGAGACATACAGAGATCAATGTTCGAGATCAGCTTAAAGGGTCTATAGTATAGGGATAAGGTTGGGTCCTTATCCTGGTAACAATATGGATACGGTTCACTTTGTATTTGATACAAATGCAATGATTCAACGCGTTCGTGTAGTTGACATACGAGTGAGGGTATCCTATGCAATGAGTTTACATAAGATCAGACCGCGAGATAGTAACCACTAGATGTAACTCCGTTAAGTAGTTAGGTTTCTATTTCACTAGGATGACCAAGGTAACTTAATCTTAATCTTGAGTGTGTTATGAACTTCTGTTCGCAAGGGATTGTCCTTTGATTTGTACAGGTGAGAGTGGCCAGATCGTCGACTCAAAGCTTATCATTTTGGGGACATAACCGAGTGGGGAGTTGGGAACATAATTACACAAGATGGAATTCACTCTTTTCCTACTTTAGGGTAAGTAGACGAGTGTTCTGTTAAATGGTATCTCCAAGTTTTGAACAAAGGGCTCTACCCTATCTATGACACGAGATGGGTTTCTGTTTATTGGTAGGAACATAAACAGGTTGTTCATTGGAGGAGCATTGGTATTTAAGTATTAAAGGTAATCTAGGGGTAAAATGGTAAATTGACCTAGCTGGTGTTATGAACACTCGTGAAGGACTAACTTACTATTATTGGTCTATATCTGTGGACATAGAAATATATTTACAGTAAGAAGAGTTCGGCTGTGACTCTTTCGTGGAGTATACATACAGTTAACGAATATTGATTAATGTGGTTAATGAGTTTAGCCAATTAATCTTAGATCGTTGTAGCTTCTGATTTGTAGGTCCACTAGATCCCCTTCCTAGCTCGTAAAGGGTAATGAGATATATTTATATTGGTTGTAATTTGAAATGTTCAAAATTACTTTGAGAATTAATCTAATGTATAGTGATACATTATAATATAAAGTTTGTGAAACTTTGTTATATAAATTTAATTTTGGATATGATTCAAAATTAATTTATGAGAGATAAAATATTTGAATGAGTTCAAATATTAATTTAATATGAATTGGATTCATATTAAAATTATTGGTTTTTGAGAGAAACTTATACTTGAATATGATTCAAATTTAGTTTAAGTTAAATATAAGATATTTAATTTAGCTATTAATCAATTAATTAGAGAATTAATCAATAGTTTGGTTTTATTTAATTAAATTTGATTTAATTAAGTCTATAACGTATTGTAGAGATAATCATTCAAATAAGATTTGAATGAAATATTAATTAAATATGATTTAATTAATTTTATTAATATAAATATATAAGATATTGGAAAGATATTCATTCAAATAAGATTTGAATGAAATTTTAATTATATATGATTTAATTAATTATATTCATATAAATCTATAAGGTATTGGAGAGATATTCATTCAAATAAGATTTAAATGAAATATTAATAAAATATGATTTAATTAATTATTTACTAATTGATTAATTGTTAATTAATTAGTACATTTGATAAAAAGAATCTCATAATTCTCTCCTACTCCTTTTCTTATTCTAAGAAGGAAAAAGAGTTATAAATATCTGGAAGAAAACAATTTTCTTTATCGAATTAATCATGAAAAGAAAGACAAGGTTTTTGCTCTGCAAAAAGAAAAGTGTATCTCTCAACTACCTTTAAACATTTTCTCATTCCAATTGGTTCTCACAAACTAATCTCATCTCAGAGGATAGAAAGGTCTCTGACGGGTGGTGTCGCTATATGGAGATTGATTTGTAGATTCATAGACGTCATCGAAAATAAGTTTTTGTATCTTATAAATTAAAAGCATGCTTAGATTTATATTTAGAATTTTGATTCTAAAATTTTCCTAATGTACTGGTATTTTAAGATTCCCAAATTAATTTGAGTAGCGGTTCTTTAAATTCTTCCGCTGCTATAGGGTTTTTATCCCTTTATAAGATAGATCAAGCCTAGTAGAAATCATTAGGTACATTATACTCCCTATCACTTGTGAGTAAGGGATGTTTGCCATGTACTTAACATGGTTGGGATCTTCTAGGTTTGGACAGTTAGCAGCTGATAGTTTGAAGTGTTGTGCAAGAGGAATTACTACTTTCTTAGCATTTAACATATTAAACCTTTTAAGTCTTTATAGTTCTAGTTACTTTGGTTTGTTGTCAGAATCCTCTTTGTTCTTTTTCTTGTGATGTCAATGCCTAGAATTCTCTTAGATTCTCTAAGTTCCTTCATATCAAATTCTTCCTTCAAGGCTGTCTTTACCTTTTAAATATTAATTTTGTAATGTATCATCTACATACAAGAGTAAGTAAAACTTAGAAGAATATGAATTTGAATTTATAAATGCATAACTATCATAGAAACTTTTATTAAAACCAAGTTGAGAGATGAAATCATCAAACCTTTTGTACCAATACCTTGGGAATTGCTTAAGACCATATATGAATTTTTTAAGATAACTATTGGGGCAAATATTGACCCGTTTAAAGATAGCCTATTCTCAATCCTTATCATGCATATGTTCACTATTTTTATCTTTATATGCAGAATATGAAAATAGACTTCAATACAAACCCAACAACATGAAAATCACCTAATTCGAAGTTCAAACAAAGAAGAACGGCAAATTAAACATAGGGGGCATTTTGGTAAATATCAAATAAGATTGACACGTGTCAGCCCCTTACTCACACACGTCTAGCCTCAAAATCACGAGTTCGAACATCACCAGACGCATTTTTAATTCAGATTTCTTAAGGCAAAAACTATGTCGTTTTGCCTTATCCGCATGCGCATCCCTCAGATCACGGGTTCGAATCTCCCCTCACGCACAAATTAATCATCCAATTTGAGCCTTCAATCCATGTCTTCCCATCTCAGCCTATCTTTGTGCGTCATGTGGCACAATCTCCTCGCGCGCGCCCCTCAACCACCGAGTTCGAATCTCAGCCAACGCATTTTCAGTTTTTCTCCAATTTTCATTGGCAAATTCATAATTATTTGCCAAATTTCAAAAATTTCTTTATTTTTTCGTGATTTAAAAGTAGGAATGGACCTTGAGAGTATAATTTTGGGTCCATTTGCTATAATTCTCCAATTTTTCCTATAAATACTCCAAATAATCCTTCATTACTAATTCAATTGACTATTCCCTCCAAAATTACTCCCAATATCTCCAAAATTCCAAATTCTTTACCCTCATTCTGTAATTTTTGGATCTTCAACAAATTTTTCAGAATTATTGAAGATGCAAGGCTACTTTCTTGAGGTAATTTGGGCTTAGGTGATTCTAATCTTTGAGAATTTCATTACTTTGAATTTTTTATTGTAATTAGGGTTTGATTCTTCTCTAATCTTGATTTAATTTTTGTTGAAATCATCAATCATTTGTATCAAGAATTAGATCTTTGATTCAATTTCATTAATTCTTGTAATTTTGATTCTTCATCTTTGATTTTTTTGATTCAATCTTTATAAGCAATTTACCTTAAGTATATTAATTAGTGCAAGATTAATTGAATTACTTGTTTCTACACAAAAATTCTATTGATTCTTGATTGAATCTCTTCCATTCTTGAAATTGTTTGATGTCTTATGAATTTCAATTATTCTTGAGTCAATTCTTGGAAATTAAATGCATTCTTTTTTAGTGCAAAAATTAATTCTCATTTAATTCCTTGGTTGCAATATTATGAATGATCTTGTAATCTTCTTTAATGAACAATTAGGGGTTTAGTTAAGATTGCAAAAATTAAACTAATCCCCCATGAAATTCATCTCTTTTCTTGAATTTTGATTCAGAATTCTTCAAAGATCAAGCTATTTGATCTTGTGAGAAATATTGAATAAAAAATCCTCTTTTAATTAAGCATGATTCAACTCCCTTTACTTTCATTGATTCAATGATAAGATTAGATCAATGCCTAAGCCCATTCCTCACTTCTCTTCTTGGAATTCAATCATTAATATCTCTTTTTTTGAATTGTATTGCACACTAAATTCCCCTTCTCATTCTCCCTTATAATTTCCCCAAAAATTGTTTTTAATGCTTTTCTTTTCTTTTTGTTACTAATCTCATTTTTTTCAAACATTACATTCATGAAAACATCTATCCTACACTCTCGTTGGTTCGACAATCGTGCTTGCACCTATCTACAGTAAAAGTCAAGGGTAAACTACAAATAATTTTTTTGTTAAGGCGGTTTGGTAAGTATCCTTTGAAACCACTTTAATTTTCAAACATAAATGTGTTGATAATGACCTTGCCTATATATTTTGTATAATTCTTTACTTTTTGCATATCAATTCTGATCTTGTCAATAACATACCTGATTTTCTTTACCTTTTTTAATGTATCCTTGTGGTTGGTTCATGTATATGTCTTCAGTCAAATCACCATGTAGGAATGTTGTTTTAACATCAAGTTGTTCAAGTTCTAGATCTTCTTGAACAACTAATGAAAAAAGCATTCTTATGGAGGTTTGTTTAACAATCAGTGAGAATATTTCATTGTAGTCAATTCCCTTCAATTTTGTAAAGCCTTTGGTTATAAGCCTAGCTTTATATCTAGGAAGTTGTAGACAGGAAACTCCTTCTTTAAGTTTATAAATCCATTTGCAAGATATGGTCTTACAATTTCTAGGTAGTGTTACCAAGGTCCATGTGTTATTGATAGTGAATGATTCTATTTCATCATTCATGGCATTTATCCAATGTCTAGCATTAGGGCAGCTCACTGCCTCATAAAATAGTTTTGGTTAATCATCATTAGATGATTCATATCATTTAGGGAAAAATTTACAAAATTTGCATCACTTTATCTTGAAGGAGGAACAATAGTCCTTCTTCGTCTATCTCTATCCAAAGAATAGTTTGATAAATCTTCTTCTTCTTGAGTAGCTTCTTCTAGAGTAGGTGGCAAAGTGATACTTGATTATGTTTCTTCCTCAATGGTTCTTGGAAGTTTATTTGATTCATTGTTTAGTGGGTGCTCCACCTCAATCTCATTTAGCTTATAATTTGAATCAAGTGTTTCATTAGTTTTATCAAGTATAAACATAGTATCTTAAAAATCACATCTCTACTAGTTATACATCTTTTTTCTATAGGATGTCACATTCTATACCCTTTAACTTCCTTTGTAAAACCTAGGAACATACATTTTATAGCTCTAGGTTTTAATTTTCCCTGCCTTCGGTGGACAAACCCTATACAACCAAAAATTCTAAGGCTTTGTAAATTAGGAGGCTGTTTAGTCCATTTTTTTTCAAGTGTTTGGAAGTTTGTAGAGTGATGAGGGCACATATTAAGGGTTTAAACAGTATAGGAAATAGCTCCTGTCCAAAAATTTTCTGAAATTAAACCATTAGACACTTCACATCTAGCCCTATCCATTATGGTTCTATTTAACCTTTCAGTAACACCATTTTATTGAGGGGTATATCTAACAATCTCATGCCTCATTATTCCATGTTCTTTTCAAAAGTTATTGATTTCCTTACTACAAAATTCTAAAACCATTATCAGTTATTAGACATTTAACTTGTTTAGAAGTTTGTTTTTCTACCATGGTTTTCCATTCTTTAAATTTTCATAGAGTTTGGTCTTTAGACTTTAAGAAATAAACCCAACTCTTTCTATAGTAATCATCAGTAAAGGTTAGAAAATACCTTAAATTATTCAAAGATGGTATTTGTGAGGGTCCTCATAGGTGAGAATGAATGTAGTCTAGATATCTTTGGTGTTGTGATCGGACTTTTGAAAACTTTGTCTTGTAGACTTGCCAACTACACAATGCTCACAAAAAGAAAGCATTTTAGTCACTCCTTTAGGAAGGATCCCCAGTTATGACAATATTTTCAATCCCTTTCCACTTATATGGGAAAGTCTTATATGTCATTAATCCTCTTCAGTCAGCATATCATCAGAAACAATTAGGTTAGCATGGTTCATGGACACTTATTTGATGAGAAAAAGTCCATTGATTTTTAATCAGGTAAGAACAGCCTTACAGTATCTTAATATTTTAAACCTTCTAGTAGAGCCCTTATATTCTCAACCTATGGAGTCTAGCACGCCAAGAGAAATTAGGTTTCTTTACGAGGATGAAACATGCCTCATATTCCTAAGAAGTGTTGTTGTCCTATCTTTGAACATAAGTGTAATAGATCCAATGCCTACTATCTTGCAAGCATTATCATTTCCCATGTTTACAAGGCCTCCATTCCACACTTTATATGTTGTAAATGTTAGGATTTATGTCCTAAAACTTATAGATTGTAAATATAATCCATTGACCGTTGTTAATAAAGTGTTATTATTGTAATAATTGTTATTGATTATATTATTAGTTTTGTCTAAATAACCCAAATTCAATAAACTAACATCCTCAGTTGTTTGATGAGTCTTCAACAGTATATAGAGACATACAGGGATTAATGTTCGAGATCAGCTTAAAGGGTCTATAGTATAGGGATAAAGTTGGATACCTTATACTAGTAACACTATGGATACAACTTAAATTGTATTTAATACAAGCACAATGATCCAACGTGTTCGTGTAGTTGACATACGAGTGAGGGTATCCTATGCAATGACTTTGCATAAGACCAGACGCGAGATAGTAACCACTAGATGTAACTCCGTTAACTAGTTAGGTTTTTATTTCATTAAGATGACCTATCTAACTTAGTCTTAATCATAAGTGTATTATGAACTCCTGTTTGCGAGGGATTGTCCTTTGATTTCTACCGGTGAGAGTGGACAGATCTTTTACTTAATAAGCTTATCATTTTGGAGACAAGAACGAATGGGGAGCAGCAAACACAATTACACAAGATGGAGTTCACTCCTTCCCTACATTAGGGTAAGTAGATGAGTGTTCCCTTAAATGGTGTCTCCAGGTCTTGAACAAAGGACTCTGCCCTCTCTATGGCATGAGCGAGGTTTATGTTTATTGGTAGGTCCATAGACAGGTTGTTCATTAGAGGAGCACTGGTATTTAAGGATTAGAGGTAACCTAGGGGTAAAACGATAAATTAACTCAGCTAGTGTTACAAATACTCTTGAAGGACTAACTTAGTGTTATATGTCTAGATCAGTGGGCACATAAATATATTTACAGTGAGAAGAGTTCAACTGTGAGTCTTTAGTAGAGTGTACACACAGTTAACGAATATTGATTAATGAGGTTAATGAGATTAGCCAATTAATCTCAGATCATTGTAGTGTCTGATTTATAGGTCCATAAGATCCCCTTTCTAGCTCATAAAAGGTAATGAGATCTATTTATGTTGGTTGTAATTTGAAATGTTCAAATTTACTTTGGAAATTAGTTTAATAGTGATACATTATAATATAAAGTTTATCAAACTTTATTATAGCAATTTAATTTTGGATATGATTCAAAATTAAGAGATAAAATATTTGAATGAGTTCAAATATTAATTTCATGTGAATTAGATTCATATTAAATTTATTGGTTATGAGAGAAACTTATAATTGAATATGATTCAAATTTAATTTAAGTTAAATATAGGATATTTAATTTAGCTATTAATTAATTGGCGATTTAACTAATAGTTCAGTTTTATTTAATTAAATTAATATAAATCTATAAGATTTTGAAGAGATATTCATTCAAATAAGATTTGAATGAAATATTAATTAAATATGATTAGTTGATTATATTAATATAAATCTATAAGATATTGGAGAGATATTATTTAAATGAAATATTAATTAAATATGATTTAATTAATTATTAACTAATTGATTAATAGTTAATTAATTAGTAGATTTGGTATTTATATTCATTTAATATTTTTTAAATTAGTAGAATCTCTTGATTCTTTTCTACTTCTTTTCCTATTCCAAAAAAGAAAAGAGAGTTATCAATGTGTAGAATGAAACAGTTTTCTTTAATGAAAAATTCAAGAAAAAGAAGCCAATGTTTTTGCTCTATGCAAAGAGAAAATAGTTTCTCTCGAGTATCTCTAAACTTTTTTCCATCCTAATTGGTTCCCACAAACAAATCTCATCCTAGAGGATTAGAAGGTCTCTAACGGGTGCTGTCTCAATTTGGAGAATTACTTTGTAGATTCAGAGACATAAACAAGTAAGATTTGCGTTCTCTAATCTATAATTAGAAAGCATGCTTAGCCTTTAAGCCTTATTAATAAACCTATTTTCTTAATTATTTTTTGCCAATGTACTGATATTTTGGGATTTCCAAATTAAATTGAGTAATGGTTCTTTAAAATCTTCTACTATCGTAGGGCTTTTATCCCTATAATGGTGTCATATGGAATGAACACCCTGAATTAAGTACCCAATCATGAGTATCTTTATTATCTTCTCTTTGAATTGAATTTTCTAAGATAGTTAAGGCATTCGAATACAGAAACGGGGCTTGATCTACTACTGATGCTTCTGCTTTAGGTTCTTCTTGCTACTTTTCTTTTTGTTTCTTTTGATTTTGTTTTTTCCTTAGAAAGAAACCATCTTGTCTGAGATGTCCCTTCTTGTGACAAAATGTGTATTCAAGCTTTGATTTATTTTTTTGATTCCTGTATTCTTTTTCAATTGCTTTTGCTCTTCCCTTTTGCGAACAAACCTTCCATTTGCTTGATCACTTTTCGTGGATTAAGGTCTAATTCTCTGATTTTTTATTGTTGAAATAACATCGTCTGTGGTGATTTTTTGTCTTCCATATTTGAGAGTCTTTACTTCTTTGTATGCTTCTAGAAGTGAGTTGAGTAGAATAAACAATTCATTTTCATCACCAATCTTGTCTCCCAATTCTTTGAAATCTGAAGACAACTTCTTTAAATCTTCAAAAAATTTCTATCAAAGATTTATTGTCATCCCTCTTGAAGGTAAAGAACCTCTCCCTTACGTATGCACGGTTAGGTAGATCTTTGGACTTGTAGATTTCATTCAATTTTATCCACATTTCATAAGTTGTTTCTTCACTAATGACTTCCCTAAGAACATTATCACTTAGGTTTAAAACTATGGCACCATAGCTACATTCTCCATAATTCCTTTATCTTCTTGAGTCATTATTTTAGGTATCTTTTCTGGATCTGTGAGGGCTTTCAATGTTTTCCATAATGTAAAATCTCCCTTACCATCAAACTTTTCAATATCATACCATGCTACTGCCATCTTTGAGTTCTTGAAATCAAGAATGTAATTTTTGTAGCTTTCTTGAATCTTTTTGCAGGCTCTAATATCAATTTGTAGGGGAAGCCACGTGTATGGACACAAAGAAAACAACTCTTTGCATGTAACAGTAGGTTCTCTCTCCATTGTCTTTAGCTTTTCCTTTCTTTCTCTTTGAGTGTAAATGTAGATAACAGATGATTGAATAAAAGCTCTCCAAGCTTTCTTCTTCTTTATTTCTTTACTCTATTTTTTTGGGTTTTACTGATGGCTTTTTTCTTAGAAGATGGTGAATTAAGAGAAAGTGAAGAGTGGAAGAAGTAGAAGATGAACACACAGTATTTTTAAATGGTTCGACAAATGCCTATGTCTACTCTGCTTGGGAGCAAGATGTTATTTCAGTTCTCTAATTTTAATTTCAAAATGATACAAGGTATTTATAGTCATTCTTATAACTAATTTCTAACTATATTTCTTTTACAAACAGATAAGTAATTTGTTAAAGTTTCTACAAAAAGTATGTATCGATAAGCTCGTTAGAATCAAGCACTAATATGTTTACAAATTAAATGTACCTTGCTAAGGGTAGGATGCACTTTCCAAAATTACCTTAACAGAAAGTATTTTCAAATTTACCCTTACTTTTTATCGTAGCTCGGTGTTAAGTAAGGGTGTCAAACCCAAGGGAATGGTTGCAAAGAAAATTTCTTGAAATCATGCTTGAAAGAAGTGTTGTTAATAGCAAAAGAAAGTATTAAAGAAAGTGTAGAGAACATCAAACTAAATCAAGAATTAGAAATTAAACTCTATGAGAAAAACGAGGTGAGAGACAATGGGCGTTATACAATTCTTATAATCAAATTAAAAGAAATATGAAAAGATTTTTGCTTTAAAAGGAGATTCTTGATCAAGGTTCTTGAAAGATCAAATTGTTTGATTCTTGTAAGAGCCTTGATTAAGATTCAAGAAAAGAGACAATCACCACAAGCATTTATTATATTCTTGCAATAACAACTAATACCTAATTCTTGCTCTTAAAGAAAATCAAAGTATCTTTCATACTTTTTAGAAAGAATTTACAACAATGAATTAATTGTGCACATAAAATTGATAGAACTAAATTCATAAATTGCAAAGAACAAGGGTAATTTATCTAAGCATGAATCAATTTCAAGATTTGACATGTTTGATTACAAGCATGAAATAATTTGAATTTTTGTGGAGACAACAATAATCAAATCAATCTTGAATTAGTATTCGAAAGATAAAGTATCTTGCATACAAATTGTTCAATCCAGAACAAATTCAAGAAATAATTTGCAAAGTGCACTTGTACATAAAAGTAAAACATGCTCTTGATATAAGAAAATTAAAGATTCAACAAAAACAAGGAGATTAAAGATTCAACATGCCTAATTAATAAGAAAAAATACAAGCAATTCTCCAAGAAATTGAAAGAAACTCACTGCCCACTTACCTCTAGATGATTAGCCCTCCATTGGAAAAAAGTTTGCTGGAAATTAATCAAGGGAAGAAACAAGGTAGATGGAGAGGAAGTTTTCTAAAAAATAAAAAATTTAGAGAGTCTTGAGAGAATTTGGAGTTGATTTTGTGAATTAATGATGAAATAATAGGGAAATGGGGCTATTAAAGAAATGGAAATAATCGTTCATGGGGTTTGAAACTGCAACGGCGCATAAAGAATTGATGAAAATTTGGCAATTTTTTAGAAAGTTGCAAAATACAAAAATGGCATTGAAAATATATATAAAAAATAAAATTACACCAAGGAGATTCAAACTTGGGACTTCTGAGCGTGCGAATGACCAGATGACGACACCTGGTGACTGGTGAGAAACAAAGATTCACGCACGCGGATGGGTTTGATATAATCCAAATTTTTTTCTGCATTGAATGAGTTTCAAATTCAAGAAGTCTGGGATGCGCATGCGAAGGATAGCAAAATGATGATGTTTTTGGGTTAAGAAATCCAAAAAATAAATGTGTTATGTGTGGTTCACCAGTGACCTGAAGGTGGTTCGCGTGTGTGGATGGCTAACGCATGTCATGGCTTTTTTAATATTTACCAATTTGCCATAAATTTTTGTTTTAACCGTTCTCCTTCATTTAAACTTTATTTTATGTAATTTTCATTGTGTTGGGTTCGTCAAAGTCTTCTTTCATATTTTTCACAAAAATATCAAAATAATGAACATATGTATGCTATGGGTTAAGAGTAAGGTACAAATAAATTGGTCAATAATTGCTCCAACAACTCCATCTACCACTTTCGTCATTTAACGAATCTCTTCTCATGTTCTAATATGGTCTTCTCGTCTAGTTTTCGCACGAACTTCCTCTATGATTCACCAGTTTCTTCTTTTGTTAATAATCATACGTTTAGACACTAAAACCTGAGTAAAGCAGGCATATCGCTTATGTAATGTGTATTTCTAAATATTTATGTATTTACAACATAAGTGGTGCGTTTTGATACACTTCCTACACATTTTGGTTTCATTATTCTACCTCAAAGGCCTTAATAAATTATATTTTTAGAAGTTATCAGTCAACATGTTATATGTTAGGTTTAAGTTAAGCATGCTCTAAAGAAATATTAAACCCACACATGTAAGACATAAAGGAGCAGACAAGCTAAGATGAGTTTAAAGATGACAAATCTAGTTTAGGATTAGTGTAAATAGTTGAAGAGTTCAAAAGGGAAACTTACAAAGAAGTTATAAGCAATGCTCTTTTCAAAGAAGTTTGGGCGAGAAAAGGGAATAAGAGAAGGTCTAGCTGATAAGAAAGAGAGAACAGTATAGGTCAAGGTGATAGGTGACATGTTATTGATGGAAAGCATTCAAACACAACGGAATTACAGATAAAAATTACTCTAAATGCATCTAAATTCTGTAGAGATTAAAATGCATACATTACCCTAATTATAATAAATTATAGTTAATCAGAAACATACCTTTGAAGCTTTTTAAAATCCTCGATATCATGAACTCAAACCGAGATCACCACTAGAGTTGACCCATTATTCTTTAGACTTAGAACAAGGTGGTAGGGCTGTTAAATCAAGGAAGAGAGATGAAAATTGGAGGTAATGGTTGGTTGACATTTTTAGATTAAAAAGTTTGGTAAACTTTTTGTAAAAACCAAAATACAAAATTGTCAAAAAGTCTTCAAAGTAATGAAAAGTAGCCTTTAAACAAGCTAATTACATGCAAAATTGCATGTAATTAATTTATTAAATCTCAACACCTAATAATCCACCAACCATTAGTGGAACTTAGTGGGCGAGGTGTTTACTTCTCATGTAGACACCTATCTCACCAAGTATTAGTGGAATTATCCAACAAAATTTTGAGTTTTTCCACTAACTTTAGTCCAAGGCCAATATAGTCATTTGACCATTTAAGTCAAAGTTAAAAGTCAACACTTTGACATTTTACCATTTGTCCGTTTTGACTAATTTTGATCTTTTGAGTATGAATTCACATTCATTTTTTTGAAATTCAACTCATGTTTGAATATAAAGCTGGTCAAAGTTTGACTTTTCAAAGTCAAAAAGTCAAAAGTCAACATTTTGACTTTTTATAACTTTGACCATTTCCATCAATTTTGAGCTTCCGAATATGAATCTGTATTCATATTTTTAATATTTAAATTACATTTCAAATTTTCCAACATATTGTTCTAAGTTAACTTCATATGAACTAGCAAGTGAACCTAATGAACCAATAGATTATAAACTCCAACGATCCAAGATTAACTGGCTAAACCCTTTTAGACAGAGCTAATCAACATTTGTTAACTTAACGGGTCATTCCACTTAAATCCTGTAGTTCTACTTCCCTCACTATAGTTATATTTGTGTCCATCTGATATAACCATGATCAATAAATTAATTCTTTAGACGTAGTTATACTAGGTCAATACTTTAACTAGGTCAAAATATTGTTTTACCCCCAAGATTACATCTTGCTCCTTAAGCCCACTGATCCACTATTGAACAATTGGTTTAAGTTCCAACCTATAAACCAAATCCTTGTCAGGCAAATGATAGGATGGGGCCCATTGTTCAAGACTTGGATTCAGTCTTTAAGAGAACAACCTATCTACCAACCCTAAAGCGGATTGGAGTGAATTCTTTCTTGCACCCTATGTCCCTAACAATTCACCCAGTCTTACCCATGAAATGGAAGGTCTATTAGACTAGTGTTGTAGAGCTGCCCTCCCCTATGCAGATTTAAGGATAATTTTGTGTGAACAGAAGTTCATAGTTAGCTTAGGATTAAGGTTAACTTACATAGGTCATCAATAATTGAAATAGTTAGTTTTATGTAAACTCTTTACATAGGATGCGCTCACTTCCATGTCTCTACATGAAGAATTCAGGATCACATCGTTAGTACTAAGTACAAAGCGAGATGTATCCATAATGTTCCTAGAATAAGGTGTCTACCTTATTCATACACTATAGGTTGTTTGGGCTATATACTCAAATTTGATCCACGTTTATGTCTCTACATAACATCCAAGTCTACACTAGATAGCCTTGGGACCTTAGTTTATTGGATTGAAGATTATAGTATTCTATTTTCACTAATAAGTTCTCAATAACTACTTTATTGAATAAAATATAATTTAAAACTACAAACTACGAGTTTTAAGACATAAGTTTTAACAAACTCCCACTTGAACTAAAACTCTTAGTATGAGAAAACAACGTTGAATTTAGGGGTGGTTGCATAAATACAAAAAAAAATGATCATAAGACCCATGTCCTATATTTTCTAAATTGCAAAAGTAGTAAATTTAAGACTCGATAACCCCCTGATAGCTCTCTGATAACTCTCTGATAGCCCTCTGATAGTCGTCTGATATCACCAATTACTTGTCATGTTTTCCATATTCACAATATGCAAAAAAAGAGGTGTCATAAGCTGTTTTTTCTAAATGTTTTTGTCTTCCTTGAATTCAACCGTGAGAGAATTACTTATATGAGTACAACAAACATATGAATACAATAAACTAAGACATACACCCAAATACTCTCCTACTTGTCCTAGTGCACAAACTTTATAGACGTGAACTATTTAGGTGACCTTCAAACACTTTAGCCGTGAAAGACTTTGTAAACCAAACAACCATGATTTGCTCAACAAGTATCGAGGTTATTACAATGTCACTACAATGCACAATCATATTTACCTTGTGCTTCCTTTTCAGCTTTCTTCTCAGCAAGGTACTTTGGACAATTTCTCAGTCAATACCCGTCTTGGTTGCAGTGGTAACATTTACGTTTAGCAACTTTCTTTCCCTTACTATTCTTGGGAGTCTTTTCCTTTTCCTTCTTCTTCACTTGTGAAGATCTAACTCTAAGCTTAGAGGATGATTCTCTCACGAACTCTTTCTCTATGGTAGCAACATTTACTTCCACTTCCTTTCCCTTACCCATGGTAAGATTCTGAAAATGTTGAAGCTCATACAAAAGGATAGTTAGAGTGGACTCTATCTTATTCAAAGACGCATTCGTCTGAAATTGTACAAAACTCTTCGGAAGAGACTCTAAAATAAAGCGCACTTGATTTGCCTCATCGATGGGACCACCATTTACTTCAGTGATATTGAAGTGCATTATCATGTCTAGGACATGTTCTCTAACAAAGGTCCCTTCCTTCATTCGCTTGGTTAAACGTTCTTAATTGCTTCACGTCTAAGGGACCATGAAGGCTGACCAAATATCTTCCTCAATTAATCCATAATCTCTTTAGTCATGGCTAAGGTTCATGTTTATTTGCCAAAACATTAGATATGCTGGCAAGAATATAGACACAAGGCTTTCATTGGCCTTAACCTATCGATCATATGCTTCTCGAACATTTAGGTTAGCATTTGAGGTAGGGACTTGAATCATCTACGACAAGTATTGTATTTAGGTTTGATTTCCAAGTCGCATAATTCTCGCCATTAAGTTTTTTAGAAGCTAAGAGTTTTACTATTGAGCTATTCATGCTGAAAAATAAAACATACTTTATTTAGTGAAAAAACTAAAATCCTTTAAGAACAAATTTAATTTAGTAAATATTAATAATCTACCCATCATTATTATGTTTTGCAACGATATTTCAAAGGTTTTGAATAACTTCTACCAAGGGCTAGTCAATTACTCCTCCTTTGAACCAAGACAATCTTGACCAAATGCTAACTCTTGAATATCTCATATTCCTATAGAACTTAATTATCGCTTCTTCAGTCAAGAATATACTAACAACTTAGTAATTCTTGTAAGTGTAACCCTTCATTTTCAGATCTTAGTGATAAGAATCATTATGCTTCCGAAAGTGAAAAGATAATATGAAAATCGATCTAAGATACCTTATCTATATATGGATTTTGCGGTGTTTTGAAACCTATAATACAACCCTCCTAAGGGAGCATCGCTCCAGAGCAAACAAGAAGGCGCATTATAGGAATCTCACAATGCGACCTAATGGAAAAGACTATGGGATGTGTTGTCACATACCCCTCACCCACTTACTACGAACTGCTTTCCTTATTCACCTTGATATTGATCCGTGCAAACACTCTCTGAAGGGAGTCTGCTCCTATGCACGACCTAAAGCCCTGCATGGACCTCATAGTGTGAACTCTTAGTGATGCTAAAGCTAAAAGTATATTAATTTTCTCTAGCTGATGTGTCCTACGACGGTTTTTAAAGGGTACAAATTCAAAAAAATAGGATCATATTTAGGCTAACTTAAACATATCCTAGGTCTACGTAAAATATCCAGCATAACCACTATACCAAATTTTAATCCACGATGTCTAGGTAATAAACCAACTTTATTACCTCACATCTCTCATACATGCTCATAAAACTAGGTTAACTAGGCTTAAGAACTAATTTCGATCTCCAGGTAGCAGGTGTTTAGTAAATCATCAAGTTAAGAACCTCCAACCTTGGTCATCTTATCTAACTTGTTAACAATATCGAATCAGGTGAGCCTCTTGTAACCAGTTTTACAATATATCGACCTAATTCTATGAAAATTTTGGTAGATATGTTTAAGAGGCACTTGCAAAAATAGCAAAAAAATTATGATAATAGGACCCATGTCACTACATTTTTTAAATTACAAAAGTAGCAAATTTAAAATACGATAACCCTATGATTATCGTCTGATAGCCCTCCGATAGTCCTATGATTACCATTTGATAATCGTCTGATATCACTAATTTTTACCATATTCGCAATATGCAAAAAATGTGTCATGAGCTATTTCTTTCTAAATGTTTTTGTCATTTGATGCAATTTTCCTATGCTCAACCAGCATGCAACTTCTCTTTGTTTATATCGATTTTAAAAGTCTACTTGATTTTATAACACTTATAAAACATTAGACTAACCAATAACATTCAAGCATTATAACAATTATATAAAGAAATCAATTAATATGGATTTTTATTTATTTAACTTTTAATTCAATCATGTTTAATAAAATTTATTAAATTAAATTAATTAATAATTAATTAATTTTATCAATTTATATTTAATCAAAATTAATTTCATTAACTAACTAATTAATTAATCATATTAATTAATTAATGTGGATACTATACAATAATGTAACTATTATAACATACTTTCAATGCATGAACATGTTAACCTATGATGGGATTTTAAATCTATATAGCATGCATTATGCACAAACAATTTAATTTAATTAAAACATACACCACATGCATAATTAAATAAACACCCTAAAGTGAACTGGTTTTGATTCCTAAATTAAGTTAAATACCAAATTATGACATTAATAATTTAATGTTGTATATAAATGCTCTCCAACCACTTGAACCAACCTGAAAACAACCAAAAACAGCTTAAACCAACCCAAAAAAATATTGAATCTATCCAAAACCCAATTGATTAGATGTGAGAATCAACCTAATCCACCACCAGCCACGTGCGGGTCACCAAGTGGAAACACAGATCAGCGAGTAGAAAACGGGAGCACACACTACTACAAAAACAGGCTCTCTTGACGATTTTAAACTGTCAAGAATCACTATTCTTGACGGTTTTAAAACTGTCCTTGAAGCCAACGTCAAGAAAGCCAAAGTTCTTGACGGTTGGTAAAAACGTCAAGAATATTGAATACTGACGTTTTATAAATGCCAAGTTTACAAATATTGATAACAGTTAAAAACTGTCAAGAGTATGAGTCTTTATGACAGTTTAAAACTGTCAAGAGTATAAGTGTTTATGACATTTAATAACCGTCAAGAAATTGATTGTTTATGCCATTGAAAAACCGTTAAGGATGCGCTTGTTTATGACATTTAAAAACCGTCAAGTATGTTTTAATTTTTTTTAAAAAAATTATAATTCAATAATATTTTTGTTCCTTTATTGTGCTCTCATACTCTTGACGATTTTTAAATGATTCAAAATAAAAAAGACTAATGTTGGCATATTAGAGTTGATCCTGTCATTACACATAACTTTCATCAACTGATTCTAATTAAACACAAATCTAGTATACATATAAACAATAACTTTCATAGATAACATTTTTACAAAGAAACTAAGTGCAGGAAATATATCGAATTTTCTCAAAGGGACAAATACAAACAAAATAGAAACTAAACCTTGGTAATATGTTTTTACAAACCAATTAAATACAAGGTAATTTCGTGAATAACAAAATTACAATAAGTCTTGTCACTAACTAAACATCAATCACTTGCTCCATAACTTCATCACTACAATAGATCGATCGGATAATAGCTTCAAATACATAAGGGCAGTGTCTGTAAAAATAAAAATATAAAATTAAGTACCAATAATCTCCAACACTTGATGGCGAAATTAT
>JBBPDI010000020.1:18683153-18699083 GCA_037974545.1 Cucumis variabilis
TTTTCCTTCAAAGAGCAAAATCATCCTTTTAGTCAAACTTAGCCACCTCAAATTGTGTTGAAGACATTTTCAAAAAAATTGATTCACATAGAATATGTTAACTACAACCTACCATACAAACCCTCCTTTGGATAAAACGGAGCTCTGAGACCACTTGTAAAAATTACATACTAATTAATCAAGAATTCAATGTCCAAATAGAATGCAGACAACCTAGATAATTAAAGTGATAAAGAATAGAAACAACAAACACGACGATATATAGTGGTTGGACCAATTTAGTCTACATCCACTTTGAGAACCAACTTGGAGAGATTTTATTAATAGCAATCAAGGAGTACAAATTACATAATTTCAACAAAGGTAAACAAACTATAATTTAAATAATCAACAACGATTATTCTATCTTACTGAGACTAACTGCTTGAGCAAACTTCCCAAAGCACCAATTGTACCAAGAGAATCACGTGCACAATTGTGCCTTTGAAACTCGAGACTTAACCCGCCAAAACAGCCCCATGATCAGAGACTCACACATCGAGCTACCCACTGCAAACCAAAGGAAAAATCCATGGCAATCGAAGCACATATGCCTGAAACGCACTCATCGGTCGAAAATACCCACTTCAACAAAGAACCCAAGAAACCACAACTTTTTCTTTCTCAAATAATGCAGAAATCTCACTTTCTCTAGGATGTGTTAAGCGGCTCCCTCCCTCTCACTCTCTATGGCTTTAAAAATGTAAGCCCTAAATGTAGAAGATTGAAATAATTTTAAAAATGTCATTGAGGCAAAATTATCTATCTTGTCTTAACTAAAACCCTTAAAACTAATAAATATTTTTCATTTTTATTGGAAAAATAAATGTTGATCATTGTTGTGTTGTACCAAGCCACTGCCTTGGAAGAAAAGTTCGATGCTACCTCGATGCTAAATCACATATGTCAGTTGCTCTCCAAGGTTAACACAACTTCCCAACTCAAGTGTGCACTCGCGTGAGTAAGAAATGTAAGAAATGGAATCAAAGAAAAATGTTGCTCAAAATCTTTTCTTTAATATATATATGTATATAAAGAATAATGATTTTAGAATTATAAAATGTATTAAATATATCATTATAACCATAAAGCGTTTACAATATTTATAACCCTCAAAATAATAATTATAATTATATTGTTATTAATTTCCTATTCAAACATTAATTATAAATCAGTGCAATGATAGTCATTCCCAAAAATCTCCCACGAATGACTACCATTACATTCTAGTTAAAATAGTAATAAAAAAATTTCTCTGAGCAAACTTAAACATCAATATCTTTCAATTTGAATTGATTCATAGTGAAGTGGGACAACAATCTAATTAAAGAAAGTAAGTTACCTTTTGAACTTTCAATAACTATGATTGAGACCCCCACTACACGTTTTACTTCTTAAATTTTCATCGATTTTATAATAAAATCTATCACCATAGACCACTCAAGAATGTGTTATTTAAGGCCATGTACATAGAACCTTGGGTCGACATGAAAGCTCTAAAAAAATCCTTAAACATTTTCATAGAAGGTGGTTGTAACACTCCAAATTTTGAGCTATTTCTCATAGCTTACTTGTTGATTTGTTTATTAAAATTTTAAAGATTTTGTCTTTAAGGATTTGGGGTGTTATATTGTTATAGTTGGATATGGAAGATAATTTAAAATGAGGAAGAAGAAAAAAAAAGGGTGAAAAGGGAAAGGAATTTGAGTATGGGAAAGAAAAAAATATATATATAATAATCTTAATTAAATAAAATAATAATAATAATCTATTATTATTATTATTATTATTTAAAAACTTTTCTTGTTTTGCATCTCTTCTTCTTCTTCCCCATCTCTAATTTTTTCTCTCCCTAGTGAAGTTGTTGCCCCTATCCTCTCTTCTTTTCTTCTCCATTCGATCACCTCTGTCAACTGCCCACGACGTCACATTTTGTTCAACATCAAGTCGAACCTCAAGCTTTCATTTGCGCAAAGTGTTTCTGGCGAAGGTCACGTCGTGTCGTCACTCTGTGCACAAAGCGTCTTCCTATCGCTGACGACTACCCGAGCTACAGCATTCGGAGTCGTTCGCCGTTCTGTCAAGCTGCTACCATCGCGTCGTGTCGTTCGAGTCTGAACTAAGTGATCGTTTCTACTCCTTCATCCGCGAAGCTCTAGACACACCGTTGAATTCGTGCCACCTTGCCCCTCCTCGAACCATCCAACTTGGTTTTGCTTGCCATTACTTAGTTCGTTTGGTGCACGATTGCTTCTGCCTTACCGTGAAACATTGATATTTGGTGGTAAGTGGTAATAGTGGATTTGACTAATGCGTCGTTTATAGTTCCTTGGGTTGTAACATTTGATTAATTGGTTAACTTGTTATTCAATCCTTGAAGGTGTTGGAAATAATGTTCGAGTGCTTGAATTTCACAACGATTTTAGATTTTAGTTGGAGTTTGATTCTCCACTATTTGGGTAAGTTTAGAATTTACATTTGGGTGATTTGAGTTGGAGAAGATATTTGTGAAAGTGTTTGATTTCTCGTTAATTATGTTTAGGTTACTTTGTTGGACTTTAATTCGATCAAGAAGCTTAGATAATCGTAAAGTAAGCGTTCCTACTATTGAACTCAACAATAAAATTGAGATGTATTAACTGAATGGTTTTCGTTGAACTGAGACGTATTGACTGCTATGCAAATTTATGTTGGTGACTTTTTGACTGTATGGTTTTTACTGAACTGAGATGGGTTGACTGATTTATAGAATTAATTATGATGACGGGACGAGGACTTTGAATTTATTGAATTGTAGATTGTTGATTGTTACAAAATGTATAGGTAGTGTACTGTAGGTTGATTTAACTGATTTGGATTAAATTAATTGAACTAAGGTGGGTAGCGCTTAGGTATAGGCATAACTGTTTGAGGAACCGTTATGTTAAAATTTGATTTTGTACTGGTTTACGTAAAGGGACGGTATGCGTGTGGAACTGAAAGAAGGATATAATAGTAGTTTAAATTGTAAATTTAAATGTCTATTTGAAAGGTTATGTTTGACTGAGGGAAATTACTAGCTTTACCTATAGGGTAGTGTGTCTTGTAGGTGTCCCATGGGATCACCACCTGATATATGTATTAGACTGATAGGTGCATCCTTTGGGAGCACTGACTGATAGATATATCCTTCGGGATCACTAGATTGATTATGTGCATCCTATGGGATTACGAGACTATAATGATGCAAGGTATCGCCCAATAGGAAGTTAATAATTTCACCCCTAGTTGGACCAGTAGTAGGTTTCTCACTGGGTATGTTTCTACTCACTCTTTTATGTTTAACTTTTCAGGCAAAGATAACACAAGAGGCAGACCGATGAGGGACAAGAAGGAGATGTGATGGTCATAGAAGGAATATTTCTTCAAATTGCTTTCGCTTATAGTTTTAAATTTCTTCTTTTGTGACTGAAATGAGTTTCTTGTTTTGAACAACGATTATTTCTTGATTTTAGAAATGATGTTTTTGAAACTTTAAATTTTGTTTAAAATAGAGCCTGAATAAATACTCTTTGTTGTTTGTTGATTTTTTTTTATAAATTTTCATAAAGTCTTATGTTAAAGGATGTGACTCGTATTAAAGTAAGGACCTCAGTTTAGTTCGAAAAATTGGATCGTTACAGCGTTCACACCTCCACAATCACATTTATTGCTTCATTAAGTCTATCATAATAGACCACTCAAAACTGAGCTATAAAGACTTCACATATAGTCCATACCAAGATCAACGTCATCAAGTCTTTCAAAGAAAAACCACTCAAAACTAAGCTATGAAGATTATACAGTTATCCATTCAAGTCCATATCACGACCACCCAAAGAAGGGCTATGGAATTTTTAAAGGTTTTAACTTCATCCGTCAAATCCATTTAAAGATTACCTACACTTGGCTATAGACCATCAAGTCTACCTCAGTAGACCACCCAAAAAAGGGCTATGGATCATCAAGTCTATCGCAATAGACCACCCAAATAAAGGGCTATATGGACCATCAAATGTTTAAGCCTCATACTTATTAAAAATCCTAGAATTACTCTTCTTGTTAAGCTTTTGGTTTGATGATTTGTTGAATTCCTCTCAGATTTCACGTACTTTAAGAAGATATTTCTTTCATTCAACAATCATTTCATAGCTCCATGTTTCAGGGGAATATGCCTTCTTTTGTCACAACACATTTGGCAATACCTATAACATATGAATCTCAATAGAGATATACTGGTATAAAGGCCCCCCACAATAGTACATCTCCCATTAGGCTTCTATGTCATTCATACTAATGTCCTCATATAATGGTACATTTCTCATTAAGAGAGCACATGTCCACTACTAAAGCTTACTTCGTAATTCTAAGTTACTTGGTTTGCATACACTACCTCTATATTATGGTAGACAATTATTAAATTGCAAATCAAAATCTATTGTAATCTTAAGATATCTTAGTAAAACACGAAGAGCAATAAAATAATCTTAATTAAGGTTATGTGTGTATATATACTCAATCTTCTCACAACATATGCAATAACAAGTCTTGTACAGTTTATAAAAGACATGATATTTCCTATAATCTTTGCATATTCAAATTGAGAAACACAATCTCATTTATGTTCCTTAAGGCTCATACTAGCATCATAAGATAATGTTTTTACGAGAGCATCATTAAACTATCAAATCTCTTTAATGGTATTTAATGTGTGACTAACATAAATCAAAACATTCTCAATAATGCTAATTAGGTGCATCACATTAGTCTCGCATAAATCTTTCACTTCAAAATGTGAAGACCTAAATAACTTTATAGCATTACTAACATTATGTTTGTATAAAATATTGATATATAATCAACATACAAACAAATAATCACACAATCAACTTCAAACAACTTTTCGTAAATACATATATCAACAATTCACCTCTCAAGACATTGTTTACTAAATTTTTGTTAAAGTTTTTCTCATTAAACTTTCAAAAACTAGTTAAAGACCATATAGAAATTTGACTATTCCAAGTTACCATTGAGGAATATCAACTTTACATACACTTGATGTATTAGAAGATCACATATAGCTACATAAGTTTTTAAGGCTCTATAGTGGCTAATTTAGTCATACGAGAACAAGAATTAAAACATTCTAAATTTCACGTTTTATTCAAAATAATTTTCGTAAGTCAAAAGTTCCACCTATGTACTTATGATTGTCTTTTTATTTAACTAATATGGAACTTCGATCGCATTTCCAACAATCCTCCCCTCGAACAAAGTTCCAATTGAACCTCCTCTAAAATAGACATCCGTCTATTTAACTCTTATCTAGGCTAACTCGTCTTTAGAGCATACGACCTATTCAATAAAGCTTAACCATGGATAATATCGTGACTACTTTAAGGCTCCACTACACCTTTGTTCGACCTGAGGATTATATCAATAAGGATAGCTAAATCAAGGATGACATGACTGTGATACCACTTTTAGGGATAACTTAGAGTATAAGTCCTCATGCCTTATAAGGTACCACATATTCAATAGCTTAGACAATATCTTAAATTTCCATAAAATCCTGTGAGCTTCATAAGTAATGAATTTTCATATTTTCATGCTACTAGCAAACTTTAGTAATATGTAAATAATGTTGTATGACCAAACTTGACAATTCATGATGCAAGTCACGCATAAACTTCATCAAATATAACATATATGAAATATTGTTTCTACTCATGCTAATAGACATGCTCAAGTAGATCACAATAGCCTGTCAATATTCACAAACTAATTTATCATTTAAATATATAAATCTATATGCAACACTATTATGAGCATAATTAATAAACATAGTCAAAGATTTTCAATCATACCATAGATTTCTTGAACACAAGATATGCTACCTTAGTTAGGCACCTCCACACTTCTAAGTATTTAGGTGCATAACATAACCAAAGTTTAACAATACTTGTAAGAACACTTCCAATACAAGATTCCATGCATTATTGATTGTGAACCACAATGGAGATAACGAATTAAGACCTAAGGAAAATGATACTTGGAATAAGGAAGTCGATCAATATGTGATAGAATTGTAATTCACAGTGTCATGGAAAAAACAAAACCAATTACTTAAGTCAAATATATTCCTTCCAAGACATAAAAAAAAAAAGTGTTTTGGTTCAATGACAAGATATAATCAATAGAAGTTGCACTTATCTACTTCGACTCTAGAATTGCAATCACATTGCCACTAAAGTTGCAATTATCTTCTTCGACTTTAGAATTGTGTAAGGCCACTATATCAAAGTAAATAGATGTCTTGCATCAACACAATAATTATAATTTATATTTGTGGAACAAATTTCTAGCAAAAAATCATCAAACACAAACCAACAATCCAATTAAAATCATCAACAAATGAATTTGTGGCTTATAAGCTATATCTTAGACCTTTCAACATGTTTTTAAAATCGAGTTTTTTAGAAAATTTCACTGTCATCTTCATTCAAATTGACAAAAGATGAAATTTTAACATGTTCAATTGTTTTTCCAAATTTCTCAAATCATTCTCTCAATTGGATGATTTAGTCTACAAGTCACATATACAATTTAATTTCTTTAAATTACTTCCTATTTTCCATTGGAATTTTCCTTATGTTTAGATAAACTCATAGCAATCTAAAATATAGAGAATAAAAATATAATCTCTATCAATATTTTTAACAATCTTTACAATAACATATGACACTTGATGAAGACAAAAGAATTCAAGGAGTTGCCTACCAATTTCTCTCATTTTTACTCAATTCAAGATGATTGATGGGTGGTTTTATATTATCTTTACATATTCCAAAGCAATGAGATGAGAAATAGGCTGTAGATTTTTCCACCAATTTTTTGTAAGCCCACTTGAATCCATCTTCCACCACCACCACCACCTAAGTTCCTTGATTATTCCTAATACCTCGTGGACAACCTTAAATCTAACTCTTAAACCACAATTCCTCCACGATGCGGTGGAGGTTAATTCCTTGTGGCCCTACTACATGTGTTGAGATTTTAATTGTTACATTGTTCCATCCAACTAGATGAAGATAAAGGTGATGGTACTCTGCCTCTGCAGCTTTTGCTAATAGTTGAAACAACTCGATTCCTTTAAGAAAAGTCTTCACCTTTAGCGATCCACTCAACTTTAGCATACTATCTCCAGCGTCCTTTGTCTGTAGTGTCCCAATCTAGAAAATCTTTTTCATGGGAGTTCGAAGAAAGTGGAGGTAAATTGAGATATGTCTCTATTGGAAGCACTCGATACCGCAGAGCTATCCACATTTTGGCACGAAGAAACAAGAGCAGAATTGAAGGCGTGGAATTCTTTGTCAATAGGAACAGGAATTGAGCCGTAGAAAACCAGTAGGTTTTGGCCTCAAAATTTCAAGTTTTTTTATGCATTGAACCTCGCACTAGGAACCTTCAAAAGACGTCGGTGATACCTCCATGAAATTAACTTCAACACCGATGAGTTTAGGGATTTTCTTCTTTGAAATTCTGAAGGGTATCTGAGTTAACGGATACGGCGATTCAAACATCCCGACGTTTGTCCGTCCGTTGATTGGTGAAGTATAGTCATTATTCTTCGAGCTTTGAAATTTCTTCCTCTTCGATTCCGTTGATCTTCGTCGCCGTTGATTCTTATATCTTAGTAGAAGAAGGAAACACTCCTGATTTAAACAATATCAATTTTTTTTTCTTTTTTGGAGATGTTCTTCTTGCTTCTGGAAACGCCTTCACTGAGCATTACAACAAAATGGAAAACGCTGGACATAAATCTCAAATTCGCTTGCAACACCGCATGAAAGATCTTAACAACTGATTCACCATGAAACGAGGGAAAATCGGCTAACATAACATACAAAACCACGTCAGTGCTCCAAACATTAACCATTTTGTCTTAGTCCTTTATAAATTGGGTTAAAACTTGAAAATTTTTCTTGTAAATTGTTGGAAAACAAATGTGGATCATTGTTGTGCTGTGTCAAACCATGCACTGCCTTGAAAGCAAAATTCGAAACGACCTTAGCGCTAAATCGCATATATCGGTTGCTTCTCAAGGTTAACACAACTTCCCAACTCGAACATGCAGTCACAGAAATAAGGAATGAAATCAAAGAAAATGTTACTCGGAGAAAGAAATAAGGATTTAGGATTTTTTTCTCTTTGAAAGAAGATGAACGACACTCTCATTCTTTAAATATATATATAAGGAATAATGGTTTTAGAATTATAAAATGTATTCAATATAATCACAATAACCATTAAACAGAACCATCAAAATTATTATTATTATTATTATCCAATCAAACATTAATTATAAATCAGTATAACGATAGTCATTTTCAACATTTTCTACACTTGAAAACCTGATGAAAAGACAACTACAAAGAAAGAGAGACAACGAAGAGGGAGGAGAGAGAGCAAGAGGAAGGAAAACCATTTATGTCCACAAATTAATTTAAAAAAAGAAGTTGATTACAACCATTAAGAAACTACAATGACTACTTGAATAAATTAGTTCATGGATGCGATTATAAATAATCTCATATGTTCAAGTGTCAGTGTTAATTTTAATCTTGAACTTTTGTAATTGATAAATCTTGAACTTTTGTAATTATATCAATTTACAACATCTAATATATTCTGTCTATAAAAATATAAATTGATAATTATAATTTTATCAATTAAATTCACAATCTTCCATTACTGGATCAATTTAGACTTTTAAAAGAAAAATTCTTTGAAAATCATCAATAATCCATTTACTCTAATCCTTATTTTGTAAAACTAACGTTTGAAAAAGTGTACATATGTTTGTAAAATAATGCATATACGATTTTGAAAAGAAATTGTAAGGAATGATCTAAATTGTTTAAAAATTTATGAGTTTAATTCATTTAAATTATAAGTTTCATGTAATGTTTTGGTTCAATGAAATTTAGGAGGGTAAGACTGATACAATTAGTAGTTTTAAGATTTCCATGGATAAATTTCAAAGATTTAAGGGTCTAGATTGGTATTTGAATTGACTTTTTGTTGAATGAGTGCAACAATTAAATTGGAAGCAGATACCAACTAGTTAAGCCCATTTTAAGGATGTGAAATAGTGTATAGAAGTTGATCTTGATTTAATATTGCGTAGTTTTGATATGAGTATTTTGAAGTATGAATTAGAAGGGAAAGCTTCCATGTGCGAGAAATATCAAAGAAGTTGTGGATGCATCTGTAGCCACCGCATTCAGCGCCTCAAATTGGCATCTGCCCCCATCTATACACATCCACATCCACATCCCATTAATTACATACTTTAAGTTCATCTTATTATTATAAAATATACAAACATGTAATCAAATTGGTCAATGAAAACCCCTAATTTAAATAAGGAAACTGAAAGAGATACGAAGCAACCAATTGTGAGAAACTAATCACTTTCATCCATCAGGAAAGAAACATGCACATGTCGTCCAACCCAAAAAATTTAATTAAAAACAGAATTTTGAAAATGAAATATTCAATATTTAGTTGTATTTTGGAGTTTTTTCAAAATATAACAAACATATATAGAACAATTTTAAAACGAAAAAAGTTTATAGGTCCACAATAAAATATATCATAAATATCTCAATTAACATGCGATTAATCGACCACACGCGCACGCGTAATTCTTCTTCTAAACGATTAAGGTACGTGATCGTATAGAAAATGATATAAGATCGTGTAAGTAATATCAACACCAGCCATGCGTGCATGTAATTCTTGTTCTAAACGATCGTGAACCAAGATCGTTTAGATATTGATACACAATAGCATACCAAGAGTTAAACGATCGTGTACAAAATCTAAACTATCTTGATTCAAGATCGTGTACCAATATCTAAACAAATTTTTGTTCAAGATCGTGTACCAAGTTATTTTATATTTGATACACAATCTTGAACCAAGATCATTTATATTTGGTACACAATCGTGTACCGAAAGCTAAACGATTGTGTACAAAATCTAAATGATTTTTTTGTTCAAGATCGTGTACGAAAATCTTTTATATTTGATATACGATCATTAGTACACGATCTTGAACCAAGATCGTTTAGATCTTGGTACACAATCTTGAACCAAGATTGTTTAGATTTTGGTACACGATTATTTAGATCTAGAAGAGGAAATAGACAAGAGATGACAAAGAAGGAAAAAATTCTAGAAGAGGAAATGAAGAAATCACAAACAAGAACAAGTGTAAAATGAAGAAGAAGAAATAATATGAAGAAATTAACAATATGAGGAGATGAATAAATCGCAAAGAAGGAGAAGAAAAAGAAGTGAAAAGATCGTCGGCATTATTCAAGGGCAAATCTGAAATTTATGAAACTATCATGGACTTTTTTATTTTGTTACATGGACAGTAAATATGTTGATGTTTTGTTATATTTATTAAAATTAATCTTGTATTTTCTTTTAAATATGTATTTAATGGTAATTTCAAAAACTAGATTCTAATTAAAATATATTTGATACTATATGTTTACGAATCATAAAATTAGTCTTACTTATCGACTTACTTTTAGTTGACAATAAATTATTATTTATTTATTTATGAATATAATTTATATTTAAAAAATTGATTAAATTGTAAATTTTAGTTCCTAAGGTTTTGAGAAACTAAGGGCATATGGTTTTGAGAAACTAAAGGGTCATTTGGGATAAGGATTATCCAAGATTATAACACTTCTAGGTACAATAAATACTATTTAAAAATTCCCAATTAATTATAATAAACATTATTTTAAACCTATAATTTGCTACTACATTTATTATTTACTACAATTGTTACTATTTATATTCATTCTTTTTTATTCTTTGCTATAGTGTTTACTATTTTCTTTTCAAACTAAAATAATTTATAATACAACAAACATGTTAAAGGAAAATTAGAGTTTATGAATCAATAGTATTTTTCATTATTATTTTCCTTTTTGGTATTTTCCATTTATAAATTTACCTTTAGTGGTTTCTTTGAGGTCTATATATATTTCTATGTAAAACATCATTATGTACTCTGAATTATTTTGATTTATTCAATAATATTGAAATTTCACATGGTATCAGAGTTCTAAGGTTTTTTGTCTCATTGAATTCTAATTGCTAAATCATGTTCAATCTCTGCCTCCATTGATCATTAGTCAATGGAGGCAGGCGTTGTTTCATCATAGCACTTCTCCCTTGTTCTTCTTAGATTCATCGAGACCCTCACTGCCATTTGTGTCGCGTTGCCAGTTTTCGCTCATTTTGCTACTTCAACCTACTAGATCCAATTGACCTTCGTCGCATGCCTTACCTTGCGCTCCGCCGCTAGTATCTCCAAATTTGATCGTGCATTTTAAGTTTTGTGCCTTGGTTTTGTATTTTAATTAAATCGGTTCGACCCATGCGTTTTAGGCTGGTTCGGTTTAGTCTAATTATTTTAGTGTAGTTCGGTTGGCTCAATTTAGATTTAGTTACACTAGTCTAGTTCAGTTTTTTGTCTGTAAAGATCTTCGTTGCACTGTTCTACTTTCAAATCATTGTTCATGGACTTTTTTACAGATCTCTCTATCAGGATCTTTGTTATTGCCTAAAAGTTCTTGTTTCGTTGTTCGTAGGTTTTGTTATAGATCTTTATATGAGGATTTATGTTTCTATCCCAAAAGTTCTTCGTTTCGTTCTTTGTGGGTTTGGTTTTAGCGTAGAAGTTCTTTGTGTGTTTGTTCTTCGTGGATTTCTGATTCCATTCTAGATCTACTAATCTGATTTAGAAGTTTTTTTAGCAAAGTCAAGTTCATGATTCTAGCACCTTGAGCTTAAGGAACAAAAATTAGGGTTTATGAATCATTAGTATTTTCCATTATTATTTTCTTTTTTTGGTATTTTTCATTTATGAATTTTCCTTTAGTGGTTTCTTTCAAGTTTATATATATCTCTATGTAAAACTGAATTATTATGATTTATCCAATAACATAAAAATTTCACATATCCTATTATAATATAGACTAACTAAAATAATTTACACTCCAAACACAAACTATTATAACTCAATTATTATAATAACTCACTTCTTATCCCAAACACCCCAAGAGTTTAGTCTCTATAGTTTGATAAAACCTCATATATAGTCCTCCTTAGTCCCTAAGAACGAGACTATTTTCTTACTTTATCAAACTAAAGGAACTAAACTCTAATTATGAATTAAGAGAACTAAATTCTATCTTTTTTCCAAGTATAGGTCCAAATTTGTAATTTAACCTATATTGTTTATATAATTATTATTTTGAATGTTACATAATTTATCATATACATTACATAATACATATTATAAATAAAAAAATAAATTAAGTTTATGACATGATATATAAATTTAAATATTTATATATATATTGAATATAATTCTGCATCTTAAAATGTAAAATTTAAATCTTAGATGCTAAAAATCTTGTTTTCAAAAAATTTATTGCTTAGATCACAGAATTCAAAAACAATTTTTAGAAAGTGAATGTATGTTATGGTCAAAGGCACATCTAGATTCTCTACCACACAAACCTCTAATATTTGTGTTTGTTTTACAATTTTACTTTTGCAAAAAACTAATGATATTATTATCCAATGAATTTAAAAACCATGTGGCGTGGGATTTTTTAATACACACCACATACTTGTGGAATTTTTTAAATTAGAAGAAGAATAAAGTTTAATTAATTTCTAAATAAATAATAGGGAAATTTTTAAAAATAATACGTTTACAATAATACTTTATATTACTTTAACTATTTTATATAATTTCTTAATAGGTTTTAATTCTTTTATCAATTAGATAAAATAATTTAAATAAGGTTAACTTACATAAATGTAATAAAATTCAAAAGTATTTACTACCTATGTAACAAAAAACAAAAGTTTATAAAGTCGGTAAAATATTTTTATAATTTTTATATTTGCCCTTGAATATTACGGACAATTCATTACTTCTCTTTCCTCTTCTTTTTTTTTTTTAGATTTATTCATCTTTTCTTCTAGATTTCTTCATCTCCCCTTCGAGATTTTCTTTCTTACATTTTTAAACAATATATTCTTCTGTTTAAATCTCATATTTCGTCTTCACCATTTTCGACAAGATTCTTTGAAGCTACTTTATCTTCCTCATATACAAGAATACCAAGATCGTTTAAATATCATTTTGACATGATCTAAACAATCGTTGACCATGGTCAACATGATCTTCTAAATTTGAAGCCATTTTTCCATCATTTAAAAAGAACCACACGGTTGTATTGATATGATCTAAACGATCACTTACTAGAGTCAACACGATCATTTAGCATGGTCAACACGATCGTTAAACTTGAAGTTTTTAACGATCAACTATATTGGATTACACAATCGTGTTGATATGATATAAAGGGTTGCTTACCGTAGGCAACACGATCATTTAGCATGGTCAACACGATTATTAGACTTGAAATTTTTAACGATCATTTACATTGGATTACACAATCACTTACCATAATCAATACAATCATTTTTCATGATCAACACGATCATTTTTCATGGTCAACATGATTGTTTAACATGATCAACACAATCGTTAAATTTGAAGCCTTTTTCTCATCATTAAAAAAAACTACACGATCATGTATCATGATTGTAGGTAGTACATGATCATTCAGAAGAAGATTACTTGTCCGTGCGTGTGGCTGATTAATCGAGTGTTTGGAACATTTTTAGCATTTTCTATTGTGGGTCTATAGGTTTTTCCATTTTCAGAAAGGTGTAAATATTTTACCAATTTGTTATATTTTTTAAAAAAAAACCCTTTAAATAATGTTTAATTAAAAAAATATTCATTTATTGATATTTGAAAGTGATTAAATAATTAATAATATAACAATATATTAAAGGGTGATTACTGAGTTGCAATTTTAGAGATAATAAAAAGTGTATAGCAACATGTAAAAAAAATTGTAAATATACTAAAGTCTACTAGAGATATTTTCCTACCGCTAACTTTTATCATTGATAGGCTCTTATGGTTCATCAATGCTAAATCAATATTTATAATATGATCTATTAGTGAGAAACTTCTATCATTAATATAAACTCTAACAAATTTTGCTATATTTGCAATTTTTAAAATGTTGTTATGTATACTAATACTTTGAATCTAATTATGTAATTGTCCCTATATTAAATAACTAAATTAACTATTACTACGTTACTTGTTTTCTTACCTTTGGACTAAATAACTAGAAAACTTGCATCAGATGACAAAAACATTTAGAAAAAAATAGTTAATGACACATCTTTTTTTGTATATTGCAAATATTGCAAATATGACAAGTAATTAGTGTTATCATATCATACGACTACCTAAGAGTTATCAGAGGGCTATCAGAGAGTTATCGAAAGGCTATCAAAGGGTTATCGACTTTTAAATTTGCTACTTTTGCAATTTAGAAAATGTAATGACATAGACCATATTACCATAGTTCTTTTTTGCTATTTTTTGCAAGTGCCCCAAATAATTATTTAGTTTTAGTTCCTATATATAAAATTGGTAAATCAAACACATTTATTTCACTTTCCAACATTAATTATCAAATTCAAACACAAATGTTAATTATTTCAAACATTTAATTTTAGACAGTTAATATTGGTTAATTTTCATGAATATAGCAAACTGACAAAATATTTACGACTTGTGTAATAAAATGAAAAGTCCATAAAGCTAGCTATTTTTTTAAAATATTTCAGGTTTGCCTTTTCTTTCCATCATCTTTTTCTCTTCTTCTGCAATTTTTTTTCCAAACTATTATTTGGTAAGATCGTGTACCAAATATAAAATATCTATTTTTTTTCCAAACTGTTATTTGGTTGTTTAAGATTGTGTTCCAAATATAAAAAATCATTGACATATTAAATAGCCAAGTATAAACGATCGTGTACTAAAGAATAATCAAATCTAAACGATTGTGTTCCTAAGAATCTTGAAAAAAAATCGTTTAGATTTTAGTAGGCAAATCTAAACGATTAAATCTCGATCGTGTTAGAAAGAATAGCCAAATCTAAACAATCATTTACCAAATATTGGATGTCAATTAATCATGGGGCATTTTTGGTATTTTCCATCGTGAGCTTTTTCCATTTTCGAAATTGTTCTATACAGTATAAATGTTTTACCGTTTTGTTATATTTTTTAAAAGACCCCTTTAATATTCATATATATGAAAGTAGGTAATCCAAACGGTCCATAATTTCTGAATAAATTTTTACATTAAAAAACTATATATCTCACACTAAAACTTTAAATAAATGCTTATTTTCTTAAATAAATGTTTATATGTTTAAAAAAACATATGTATCAAATGATAGTGGACCTTAACTCATCAGATATCATTCTTCCTCTTAATGAGTTTGTTTGAAACTAAGAGTGAGTGTGGTAGATGCTGTTATTGAACATGCACATCTTTTATCTTTTCAAAGTGTCTTTTTTTTTTTTTGTTTTGTGTAAGCACACGTGTAATTTTGTCATTCACTCTCTAGTGTGAGATATTGTTAGTTTTATGAATTTGTAGGTTAAGAAGAAGATCTTGTTGCTTGTTGGGAGCCTTATTGTCCCAATTAAACATCCTTTAATCCCAACGAAATTCCAACGAGAAACTTAATTATCGCAATTTAAGTTTTGTTTTTTCAAAAAAGAAAAGGAAAGAAAAATATTGAATGGTTGTTTATAGAAGAAGAATGGGGGTGGCAAAACAGCACCATATGCAATAACATTAGTAATTAGTAATGAGGTTT
>JBBPDI010000020.1:18714654-18736092 GCA_037974545.1 Cucumis variabilis
ACTATAAAGCGTGGAGGGCAAAGGAACTTGTTATGAATTCTTTGAATGGTGAAGCAAAAGAATCTTATGCCTTGATTTCCAACTTTTTTACGAAACTAAAAAAAATTAACCCATGTATGTTTTTATTCTTATAATTAACCCATGTATCACTGATAAGGTCTATCAGTGGTAGGTCCTACAGTAAATGAGCATATCATCAGACTGATGACATGGTGGTTTACTATAGGATCTATCAGTGATAGACCGTATCAGTGATAGTGAATGAGCATATCATCAAATTGACTATATGGTGGTTTACTATAAGGTCTATCAGTTATAGCACGTATCAGTGATAGTCCTTATCAGTGATAAACCATATTAGTTACATAGTTTTGGTGATGTGCTAATTAGTATAAGGTATCGGTGATAGACTGCATCAATGACAGATCTATAGTAAAAGAACATGTTATCTATCTTTGATATATATGTATACATGTATTTTTTATTTCAGGTTCATTTCTTGCTTATGAAACTGATACAGAGGGACATTTTAAGTATTGTTTTATGGCTATTGGAGCATCCATTGAAGGATGAAAATATTTTAGGCCCAACATATCTGTTTACGGTACATTTTTGAAATCTAAATATCGTGGAACTCTTTTGACGACTTCAACAATTGATGGTAATAATCAAAATTTTCAATTGGCCTTCAGGAATGTTTTTTGTAAATTGTAAATTCCAACAATGATGAATCTTAGAGATGGTTTTTTGAGAATATAAAAAAAAAATTTAGGGTATCAGGAATGTTTATTTGTAATATCTGATCGACATTTAAGTATTCCGAAAAGTGTTCATAACTTTTTTTCAAATGCTGAATATTGCGTTTGTTTGCAACACCTTCTAAAAAGTTTGAAGCTGATGTATAAGGACCCTATAATTGATAAGCTTTTTTTATATGTGGATGCATATACATTTGTTGATTTAAGACTAATATGAGATGAATGGAGTCTATGTATCCTAGTATACGAGACTATCTTAGTAAGGTTGGTTTCGAAAAGTGGGCTTGAGCATATTGTATAAAGAAAAGATATCAAATGATGACTACAAACATTTCAGAAAGCTTAAATGCAGTTCTAAAAGAATTTAGCGATTTGCCTGTTGCAGCATTACTCGATTCTGTCAGGCAAATACTTCAAAATTGATTTTATGATCGGAGAAAAGTTGCATGTTGTATGAGAACTATTTTAACTAGTTGGGCTGAGGGAGAATCACGAATACAACATCAAAACTCAAGAAGCTTCACAGTAAGTTTTTGTGTTTTAATATTTATTTACTTAATTAGTGGGTAATATAACAAGACCTATCAATGATAGACTTTATCATTGATAGATTCTTATTATGTATCAATGATAGATTCTATCAATGATAGATCATATGTGTTGACTAAGTTTGTTTGTTTGTTTCTTTTTTCAACTTAATGCTACTAATGATGTTGAATTTCAAGTGATTGATGGAAGAAAACAATTTATGGTACAGTTAAATTGCAAATCATGTACCTATCGCATTTGGGATCTTGATGAAATTTCATGCGCTCATGCACTTTCTGTTCTTCGTGGCTGCAATATGAATACTTACTCTTTTGTTTCCAAGTATTTTTTGTCAAGCACTTTGGTTTTAGCTTATACTGGATCAGTTCGTTCAGTTGGAAACCATTCTAATTGGAAGTCTATTGAGGTTAACATGAACATACTTCCTTCAATTTTCAAGCGTCGAGTTGGACGACCGCAAAAATAAAGAATATTATCAATTGGGAGAAGAAAAGTCAACCAAAATGCAGTCATTACTGTAGTGTTGGTCACAATCATAGAAATTGCAAATTTCCACAATTTTTACAATGATCTGACATTATGTTTTTTATAATACTCCTTTAGCTTGAGCATAAAGAACATTCTTTTTTTGTTAGTAGTCAATAATAATCTACCTTTTGTAAAGTAGTAATACATATAAAAATCTATCTCTAATAGTTTCTATCCAATGATAAACTTTGTTGTGTAGTCTATCATTAATAATTTCTATCAGTAAAAAAATCATTATTGTGTAGTCTATCGCCAATAGTTTCTATCAGTGATAGAAATCATAAAATGCACCAATTAGTTCAACTTGTGATTCATGTCAAATACTAATCTCAATGCAAACAGAGACAAACAAGAACTATAGGGAAGCCTTGTAGAAAGACACAATTTAAATTCTAATTTTGAGTTTTTAGACTTGTTTTTGGATTTTACAGCATTTTGAATGAATTGTTTTATCAAACTATAGCACAACCTTCCCCAAGGATAACTCATAAACTTCTCTTTATCATCCAAGATTTTTACATATTTCAAATCCAAAATATTGTGATTTTGTCTAGGAATCAAAACATTGTATAGGAAGTAAAGATTAGCTAATTTTGCTAGTTCTTGTTCATCACTGCAGGTTTTATGGTGATAGTTAAAAGCAGTCTTCAATGCTGTCTACTAATGGAAGTATTATTTCTAAAAAATAATTGTTTAACCATCGACTCAATTTCTTCCATTGTATCTAAAACATCCTCAATAGGGTATTCACCACAATTTAACCCTGCAATCAAACAAAAGTCTTGCAAGCTAAACTTCACAGTTTTACCTTCAAGGTTGAAAAGAACAACATTGTTTTCTGTTGAGACACATTGTCTTCTAATCAATTGTGCTAATAGTTGTAAAGGAATTTTGGTCATTTTCAGATTTAGTAAGTGTGGAAATAGTTCTTCTTTAAACAAATCTAGACAACTAGGTGATAAGCTTTCAATAATATGGTCTGTAGTTTGTAGATTACAGTACACAGTGATTCTCAAGGTAGACTTCCACATTTCTTTGGGAATAATTAGTTGTTTTTCCTGTTTAAAGCAAAATAATTGTTACAACTATGCAATATAAAAACTTTGAATATATATATATATATATATATATATATATATATATTATAGTGGGATACTTTTTCTTTTTTAATCTTTTTTTGGTTGATGAACCTTTATGTATTGAGGCTCTTTTCCCTCCTTTTTGATTTGGTTCTCTTTCCATAGTGAATTTTTTCTTATCCATTTATTAAAATTACAATAAATACATCAACTCAATGAAAATAGATTAATATGCCAAAGAAACAAGTTCAACATCCTTCAAATCTATCAATCACTAACAAAAACATATCACTGATAGACCATAAGCAACATTCGACACAAAATATGCACATTAAACTAAAGTATTTACTAAACATATTCCAGGTCTATCAATGATAGAACGTATCATTGATAGATTAAGAAACAACACTTAAACTAAAACATCCACCAACACACCTTACCACAAACAAATCAAACATCCTCAAGGTCTATCAAGTCTATCAATAATAGAAACATATCACTGATAGACCATAAGAAACAACATATAGAAAAATGCACATTGAACTAAAGCATCTAGAAATGTCTCAATGCAAACAAACAAAACATCTCTCAAGTCTATCACTGATAGACCATATCCCTACGCAAAAAAATACAAACTGAAAACAGATTAGCATGCTAAAGAAACAAGTTCAACATCCTCTAAATCTATCAATCGCTGACAAAAACATATCACTGATAGACCATAAGCAACATCTCGCACAAAATATGCACATTAAACTAAAGAAACCAAACAAATAAGTTCAATATTCCAACACAAACAAGTTCAACATCCTCCAAATCTATCAATCATTGATAGAAACATATCACTGATAGACTTTAAGCAACATCACATAAAAAATGCAGTTTAACTTAGATTTTCTACTAACTTAACATATCACTGATCTTCTATTAACCAAATCTATAAACCATTCGATTTCAAACAAATAGAAAAATAAGAAAAGCTATTTCAAATATATTACGACCAAACAAAAAACAAAAATATCGGAAGAACGTGAACTGAAGCGAAAATCTTGGAGCGAAGCTGAAAAACCTGAAGCGGAGAAAGTGGAAGACAATGAAGTGGAGAATGTGAAGCGGAGCTGAATACGAAGACACCAAAATCGCAAAAGAAAATCGAAAACGAAGAAAAGAGAAGAAAGTGGAAGACGGAAGGAATACGTAAAGTGTATTTGGGGGGCATTTTCGTCTTTTATCTTGGAATTTAATTAAAATTTGCCATATTTGCAATTCTTTTAAAAATTTGCTATATTCCCAGTCAACCCATGTTTTTAAAAAATGGCAGAATTGTTTAATTTATTGTTAGCAAATAGCATTTATGGAATGAACGTGCATAATATTTATAAAATACCAAAATATCCACATTCGTTAATTATTTCATCTCTCCACCATAATTAATATGCGTTTTATGAGTCCTTAATTATTTAGGACGTATTAGAGATATACCAACCCTTATCGTAACATCTTCCTATATCTTGGGACTCAACCAATTGGTTGAAGATTGTAACAACTTTATTATAAAAAAAATGAAAAATAAAGATGATTGCAAGAGTTCTAGAAAATGAAGAGTTATGAATTTGATTAGACAAATAGTAGGAGTGATTATGTTTCAGAATTTTATGTTTTTTTAGCTTTAGGGGTAGCTGACATTCTATGTGTACAGGGGTATTTTGGGTTTTTGCAAATTCCTAATTATTCTATTTTTTATATGAGAATTTTTAAAATTAGTAAATTTTACAAAATATTTATAATCTATAACAAAACTTTTAAATTCTATTAACAGTCATAGAAATCTATCAGTAACTATCATTAATAGAATCTAAAATTTTAATATAGTTTGTAAATATTTTAATTTTATTTACTATATGAAAGTTGTAGCATTCTATTCTATTCTAGTTGAACCATGTTCTTTTTTAGTCCTCTCTTATTTTGGGATAGATCTTCCCTGAGATTCAATATCATCAATGGGCTTCAAGCCGGCCCAAATGCTGATCTTATGTCCAGCCCAAGTTCAATCTAAAGTCAATATTTGATCAGCCCAGTCCATTCCAGTCTGACCCATTTGAGCCTTCAACCCAGTGAACTTGTTGTTGTACCATCCCAAATATGTACACATATGTGTAATTTTTCATATATCATATTTTAAATACCAACAAAGTACATTTTTTAAAACATGTAAATAACAAAGATTTCGATATTGTGTTTTGAGTTTAAATTTTAATATTAAACCTATTTCATTCAAGTGGTTTCTAGTGTTTAATATTGATTTTATTCTAGTCCACCAAATACTTTATTACCTTCTTTGATACACACGATTCAATGTTACGTAACAAACATGCATACTCACATTTTTATCTTTTTAGATACTTTTATAGCATCCTATATTCAAATTTTGGAACTTGAATTTGACATGATGTTCGTGTAAGTTTTGAGTAAAGGAAGATGATAAAACAATGTATAAGTCAACAACTGTACTTTGAGAAGAATCTTCGGTTAATGACAGAAGATACAATAAATGGTACAGTAAGTAAAGATAGTAGGAATACAAGATATTGTTAATCCAGTTCAATGACACAACATTTATTGGGCGGTCCTTATCCAGAGATTAGAGATTTTATTACTTTGAGATATGAATCATAATTACATCCTTATAATCATAAGTACAATGATTATAATACATATTCTTCTTCATGTACTTGATTGATACAACTTTACTACTAGTAAATTAATCACTAATATATTTCAAAGATAACATAAATAAAAATCTCCCTCTTAATCATGTATCTCATCAATCAGCAGATTAAAGTGTTGTAGGCGAAGATCTTCCCTTAATCAAGCTTCTCATCAATCATCTGATTAAGGTTTAGTGTTTCTTCATCATAGTGAAACTTGATCTTTTTGGTTGGTTTCTTCATCATAGTGAAGCTTGATCTTCTTGATTAAGCCACAACGCTTTTCTTCAAAATATAAACAACAATTAAGTCCAAGCAATCTGAATTACTTACTTGTTCGTTCAATTGCTTCACAAAGATACGAGTTGCAATTCAACTTACGTGCACGCCAAAATGTCAACCATACAAATATAAAGGAACCAAGATTTGGCCAAATCCCATGAAATAAGGGAAAATCTAATCTTGAAACACAAATCTTTCTTGAAAATAAAATCTTGAGATAAACCCTTTAATTAAAAGAATATCTTCTATAGCTTCATATAATATCTTTTAATAAAATATAAGCTTCAAAATTTTCAGAATAACAAAGTCGTCTTCAAACAACATTCTAAACAAATATTTCGAAGATGGAGCCACAAACATTCTACACAGAAAGAATGATCATGAATTAATTGAGATCTAAATTGTCACTTTGGTTAATAGTGGGCCATCGTGGATAGGATCGACCTGTGGCCCCGTATACGTAAAACATATTAGGATATGCAAACATGGTTAAAAAAAAATAAAAAGAATATATTGTGTTAACTGTGGAGTGTTATTGAAAGTGTTAGTGATGAAGATGAATGATATACATAAAATGATCGTGATCTAAGAATCAGACCTATCCTTTCTTACTTTACATCTATTTTCAGCTCTACTAATGTTGTTTTTATATATACTCTATAGTAACCTATTTTCATCCGGCCTAGTTTGTTTACTATGTTTATTTTCAATATAAGTTTTTAGTTTTTTTAAAAAAATTTTAAAAAATCTTTGAGTAATTAACATTTAAATATTATCTAATGTTTTCATTAAAAAAAATGTGAAATGAATTATTTTATGGAGGGAAAATAAAATTTGAATGGTAAAATCTTTTATCAATTTTGGAAAAAATTAATCACATATTATTTTTTAGAAAAAAGCAAACAATAACTTATTAATTTCTTTCCTCTTCAACTTTATTTATAATAATCTTTAGATCTCTCTCTCTTTTTTATCATTGGTTTAAATCATTAATATTTTTCTTAAAAAATTATTTTATGTTACTTCTTTCATCTTTCTTAACAATTATTCAATTTTATTTGATTGATACATTTAGGCCTTTTTACTTAGCATCTCTTAATCTATTATCCTATTTGATAATTTAAATATGATGTATTCATTATGACATCAATTGAGTTTATGTTTACTGACTGTGCAAATCTATTGCTTAATTCAAAACTCTTTTTTTTTTTCAATTGACAAAGACTAATCGACTAGGAAACTCAAGAAATTTAGAAGTTCGATGTTCAAGAATTTTTTAGACGAAGAGTCAACATCTTGATATCCATCAAACGTTTTTATTATAATTTTAATATGCTCTCTTTTATGTTATTTAAGTTTGTTACTGCTGTTCTAAATTATGCTTTTTGCTTATGTATGTTTATATTAAATTAGTTTCAATTTCTCATTACAATTCTCTAAGGTTTAAAATCTTTTTTTGGTAACTATGCCTTTTTAGTCTCTCAATTTATCTCTGTAAATTATATTTTTTTGGACATTTTCAAATATAGTAAAATGAACCAAAGTATATTTACAAACTATGGGTATATAGACATTGATAGACACGAACATACTTCTATCAGTGTATCAGGATTTGTTTATGACAATAGATAGAAATTGATAAAAGTCTATCAGTATATATTATTGATAGAATCTGAATTTTGCTATATATAATGTATATAGATTTTAATATTTTGACATTTATTGAGCTCAGTTAAGAGATTGTTTAAGACGGGGACGGGATGGAGGAGAGAGAAGCTCTCACTTCTCTCTTAATACGCCGGCGGAATCGAAGAGTCGGAAGTCTACTACACTTAATTAGAAGACATTAATCAAGTTTATTCCGTTGAACTGCATAATGCGATGAAGCTTCATTAATTTCAACCTCAACCACCAACATCAACATTTATTTCACCAGTCTGTTAACTGGAACAAAGAGCTTGAAGTAAAGGTACACTTCTTCTACTTTTATCATTTATCCTGCTACATTTTTATTCAAGAAATTATGGCTCTCTTCAAGCAACTACCACGTTCATGTAATATCGAACGAAAAGAATTCATCATATCACTCGACAAACACACTCTTCCACAATAAGATTCTGGATAACAGAAATGGGAAGTCGAAAATCATTCTCCATCCTAACATCGGTTGACTCACTCAACTGGTTAATATCAACCTTCAAAACCCTGATTGTCACCCCAAAAAACAATAGGTTCTTCCTAGAAAGCAGATATGAAGACCATGTCCTTTGAGTAAGAAAAACAACAAACCAAAATGGCAATACTGCAGAGATTTTTAGAGTTTATGAGCATGGAAGAAAATGTTGCATTCTTGTTCCAGAAGGTCCTGAATGAGCGGATGGGTATCCTTTCTTTCGATGATTAGTCCAAAGCTGGAAACAGAACAAAAAATAAGATCACCAGTGGATCTAAAAATAGTTGAAAAAGACTACTCTTCATCAGACTCGGAACTCCTAAGGAAATCTTATGCAAAAGCTTTATCAGACAGCAATCCAAGTGACTCTAGCACTTCAGATAACGGTAGGAGAAAAAGCTCTTTTTCAAATCATCCTTTCAACTGGAAAAACACGAGGAAAAATCATGTTAAGCTTAAAAAACCAAACGGGTGCTATTTTTTCCTACAAACCTTTCCATGCAGAAAAGGCTTTGATATTTTTCAAAGATTCAATGCATGCAAAACTTCTTTGCAACAACACAAACTGGTCAACGGGAGGAAGTTATTATGTCAAATTTGAATCATGGAACTAGGAGAAGCATGCAACAACAAAATTAATCCCAAGTTATGGAGGTTGGCTAATTTTCAGAGGGATTCCCATCCATGCATGGACCTATGACACTTTTGTACAAATCTGGAAAGCCTGTGGTGGTTTTGTTTCAGCTGCCAAAGAAACAATCGATATGGTAGATTTATTGGAAGCTCGCATAAAGGTACGTTATAACTACTATGGTTTTGTCCCAGCTTTCATTAGTAACAAAGATAAAAAAGGGCATAACTTTGTCGTTCAAACGTACTCTTTACTTCACGGAAAAGGACTAGTTGAAAGAGAAGTTAAAACTCATGGTTCTTTCAAAAGACAAGCAGCAACAGAACAAGATGAATTCAACCCTCACTGTGAACAATTTCAGTTCATTGGAAACCTAGCAGTAGCGCCGAAATCATTTGAATTCAAAAAAGAAAATTTAATGAAGATTTGGAAATCAAAGGGAATCACACGGAGACCAAGGTTCATAAGCAAAAATATCACCACAAGTCTTCCATGACCAATCCGAGATTGAAAGAGAAATGGATAGAGAAAGGGAAGGAGCAGATATCATTCAATGAAAACGTGAAAATGGGAGAACCATCAATGCAAGTTTTATCAGAAGATAACATGAAGATACGAAAGAGAGTTTCTAAGAGGAAAGTGGTGTTCATATCCCCAAACAATGAAACATATTTGTACACTGCCGATGGGCCCCCCTCTAAGCAAATGATTGCTGAAGATAAAAAAGAAAGCATAAATGAGAACTATAAAGATCAACAACTCAAATCTTCCCTAAAGATACAAAAAGAAAAAGTAGCCCTATCTTCAAAGTTGACTTACAGCAAAAATATAGAAAATGAAGGAGAATTAGTTGTAGACCTAAATAGTAAAAAATTAAAGTCTGTTGACAGCTCCTCAAGCACCGAGACTTTAAAGGATAGTATCTCTCCTACAACAAACATTGCTATGGAAACTCCTCCTTTCAGAATTACTCAGCAGTAGAAAAGCTAAAATACTTCAAAGCTGATCAGATCAAGGAGTTCAAGAACTGTCAGAACAAAAAAGAGAAAAAACTCCAAAACAGAAGGGAGAATCTTTATCGAAAAAAGCTTAAGAGCTTGGCTAAAGAACAAATTAAAGTTTTCACCTAACTCACAAGATCTTAACACTGCTTCAGAGCCGGACACGGACACCTCAGTTCCAGTCAAAGTGAAAACTGATAAAAATTATCAGGGGCCTCCAAATTTCAAATGAAAATTCTTGCTTGGAATGTAAGGGGTCTGGGCTCCCCCCAAAAAAGAGCACAAATAAAATCTACCATTGCAAACTATGATCCTTTTATTGTCAGTCTCACTGAAACAAAAATCCAATCTCTAAACCCTCTTCTTGTCAAATCCATATGGGGTAAAAAAGGTATTAATTGGGCCTGAAAAGAATCGAAAGGAAGTTCTGGAGGGATTATAGTGCTGTGGGATGACATCCAATTTACTTGCATAACCACTCACAAAGATCCTCACACGCTTCAATTAATTTCCAAACTGTTAATGGTCCTAGTTGGTGGCTTACAGCTATTTACGGCCCCTCAAGAAAAAGAGATAGAGATAATTTATGGGAAGAACTTGATCATAGAACAGATTTATGTGGAAACAACTGGCTAATTGGTGGTGAGTTCAACATCTACAGATACAGAAGCGAAACTACTTCTATAAATGCAGGCAATAGCTGCTTAGACAGATTCAACAACTTCATAAATAAACAGAACTTATTGGACACCCCTTTTAACAATAACAAATTTACCTGGTCTAATCTTCATGCAAGGCCTACATGTTCCAGGTTAGATCGTTTTCTGTATTCAAAAGATTGGAGTTTGTCTTTTAATCATCACTACTCCAGAACTCTTACAAGAACAATTTCGGACCACTATCCTATCATTCTGGAATCTAAGCAGGTCCAATGGGGTTCGATTCCTTTTAAGCTAAATCTGGATTCTTTGAAGAATAAAAATTTCAAAATTAACATAAAAAGATGGTGGAAAAACACTCTCATAGAGAATCAGTCCCATCATGGTCAAGTTCACCCTAGCCATTCCTTTATGGAAAGATTGAAAAGGCTTTCGACAATGATAAAAAAATGGCAGTTCAAAAATAATTCTCAAACTCGCGAGAGGAAAAAAGAGCTTATCAACGAACTCAAAGAAATTGATAAAAAAGAAGCAACTAATTCCATAGATGACTCTGATAGCTTCAGAAGAACTGCTATTAAATCTGAGATTGGAGAGATTGATCTTAAGGAAGTAAGATACTGGAATCAAAGAGCAAAAAAATCTTTGGATAAATGAGGGTGATGAAAATACTGCTTTCTTCCATAAAGCTTGCTCGTTGAGGCAAAGAAAAAGTATTATCACTGAGTTAACAGATGATAAAGGAGTAACTCACAACTCAGATCATATGATAGATAAAGTGCTTCTAAAGCATTTTAGGAAAATATATAGCTCCAACAAAAATCCTGAGTTGCTAATCGATAATTTAAACTGGAAACCGATTGAGTTACATACTCACAACTCTCTTTGTGCCCACTTCGAAGAAACGAAAATAAAAAATACCATACGATGATTTCCCCATGGAATTCTATAAAAATTGTTGGTCCTTTTTAAAGAGTGATATTATGATGTTTCTCAGAGACTTTCATTCAAAAAGAGTGATCAGTAAAAACATCAATAATACTCACATATCTCTGATCTCGAAGAAAAATGATTACTCTACGGCAGCTGACTTCAGACCTATCAGCCTTACCACCTCACTTTACAAGTTAATAGCTAAAGTTTTAGCTAACAGGCTAAAGAAAACCATGCCAAATATGATCGTGGAGAACCAATTCACTTTTGTGAACCATAGACAAATCACATATGCTATTCTAACAACGAATGAAACAGTAGATTTCTCGAAAGAGAGTAAAAGATCTGGTTTTGTCATCAAAATAGATTTGGAGAAAGCCTTTGATACAATCAACTGGAATTTCATTGACTTCATGTTAAGGAAGAAGAACTTTTCTCGTAGATGGAGCAATTAGATAAAAGTGTGTATCACAGGAGTGCAGTACTCAATTATCACGAATGGCAAACCAAAAGGTAAAATTTTCCCGAAAAGAGGCCTAAGACAAGGAGACCCGCTTTCTCCCTTCATTTTTGTTCTGGCAATGGACTGCCTGAGTGCCATTCTAAATCATTTAAACTCCTCTAAGGTCATTGAAGGAGTGGTATTCAATAATAGCTGCAGCATAAACCACATCCTTTATGCAGATGGTATCCTGATTTTTATAGAAGACAATGATTCGGCTATCTCGAACTTAAGGTGTGCTCTCAATCTTTTTGAAAAAGCTTCTAGTCTCTTTATAAACCATAAAAAATCAACTTTAAGCCCAATCAATATCACAAATGCGAGATGTTGTTACGTGGAAAATCTTCTGAAAAATCCTTCACGATCTTTTCCTATAATGTACCTTGGTATCCCTTTAGGTGGAAAACCAAATTCTAGGAGCTTCTAGGATAACATCAATCAAAATATCCAAAAAAAGTTAAATGGTTGAAAATATTTCCAGCTTTCAAAGGGAGGGAAATACACTCTCATTCAAGCGACTCTCAACAACCTCCCAACTTATCAACTTTCCGTTTTCAAAGCTCCAAAGATCATTTGTAAAAAGATTGAAAAACTTTGGAGGAATTTTCTGTGGGGCACAAATATGAACACAATCACAAATTACAATTCCCATCTTGTAAACTGGAATATTGTTTCTAGCCCAAAAGAGAATGGGAGTCTGGACATATCAAATCTTGTTTTCACAAATTCTGCTATTCTTTGTAAATGGCTTTGGCGTTTTGCAGAAGAACCTTTTACTCTGTGAAGAAAAATAATAAATGCTAAATATTGCTCAAACTTCATTGGAGATTTTCCAACTCATGGAAAACACTGCAGTGCAAAGGCACCTTGGATGTCTATTATCAAACACAAAACGTGGTTTGAAAACAAATTCAAATGGCAACTCAACAATGGAGAAAATTTGTCTTTCTGGCATGGGAATTGGAATGAAAAAAGCCCTCTTGCTCATATGTTTCCAAGACTTTTCGCACTTTGTAACTCTAAAAAGGAAATAGTAAAGGAAGTTTGGGATAGTAGCTCAAATGATTGGTTTGTTAAGGCCAGGTGTTCTCTAAGCGATAGAGAAATAATTGTTTGGGACAGCTTGAAATCTATACTTCCAGTCCCTAACCCGATAAACAACAACAATAAACCAATTTGACTTTTTGGATGTTAACAAAGGTTATACCGCAACTTCTACAAAATGGGCTTTACAAGGCGTGCATCTTTTTAGACAAGACTTCCTCAAAATTTTCGAAACAATTTGGTCTTCAGTAATTCCAAAAAAAAAAAAAGCAAATTCTTCCTTTGGACAGTGTTCCATAGAAAGATAAATATTATGGAAGTAATTTAAAAAAAAATGTCCTTCGATGTGCCTGAATCCAAACAGATGCATTTTATGCTGTGAAAACTTCGACCATCTCCTGTTTGACTGCAAAATGGTAAAAGCCCTTTGGAAGAAATTATTTATTGAGATAGGGGAACCTCCAAGCATCAACATTTTTACTACTCTTTGTAACACCATCTCACAGATGAAACAAAATTGCAGAAAAAACATAAAGGTTCAATGTCATTGCTAGCCTTTTTTGGACTGTTTGGACTGAAAGGAACAACAGAATTTTCTTGAAAAAATATAATTCAAATGTTAATTTATGGGAAAATGTCTGTTACTTAGTCGAAATTTGGTCTAGGCGTCACAACTCTTGTAAACAGTATGACTCAGCTACTATTTCTCTTAACTTTAGAACTTTGGTAGATTAGGTTGATGTTAGGCTACCTTCTAACCTCTTAACCTTGTAACCTATCTCTTCGTTAATAGAAATCGACCTCCATTCTAAGCCTTGGCTTAGTTGGAAAGGTTCATTTTCACTTCAAAAAAATATAGATTTTAATATTTTGGACAAATTTGTCAATGTCTATTATTAATAAATTCTGAAATTTTGCTATATTTTATAAATATTTTGAATAATTTTGTCCTTTTACAACCATTTACTTTTTTGGGTTTTGAACCATAACAAGATCAGTGTATTATTTTAGTAGATTTCCTTAATGGTTTTTTTTTTTAACTCAAACCATTTTTCATAAAACAATCAATCTTGCACTAGAATCTAGAAAATCCAATTTTTAAAAAAATTTAAAATTGTTTACTTTATTTTTCATGTTTAATCATCCATGAAAAATTGATGGTCACTCCTATTTGTTTTTATTTTAAAATTATTTTTAAGAACTTTATATGCTCTACGTCGTGTTAGGCTCATGGTGACATATAAAATCTCAAACAACCAAGAGAAGTAACGAATCATTAGGTTGTGCAATATACAAAGTCATGTTTACCACTATTAATTGCAAGCAAACAAACCTAAAAAGGTCCTCTTGAAGACTACATCGAATGCACAAACTTCTTTTATTCCTAGATGATTTTCCCCCATAATATCTAATTAGGTGGATTGTGAATAAATGGTTATCAAACATATATGTTTCTTAAAAAAATAAAAAATAGAAACAAGAACATTATCAAACATACTCCTAGTTTTTCAATTTTTGTCCAATTTTTAGAAATGTTTCTTAAAGTTTGAGAAAAAGAAACGGAATGGTGATGAAAAAAATGTTTGTTTCTTAAAAAATGAGAAAAAACAAAAAACAAAAAACATGAACGTTATCAAACAGACTTAGATTATATTACACAAACACACATATTTTGAAAAACTAAAAACCAAAAACTGTTACTAGACGATTTCGTAGATTGTAAGAACTTGTTTTGTTTTTCTAACTGCTTAGGAGAGTTAACTCTCCTATAGTAATTAAGAAAAATTCAAATCATTTGGTAGAAAATTGAGAGAAAATAGACTTGTGTTAAGAGAGAGAGCTAATTACTAATTTTTTATATTAATTTGTAAAACTCTGTCTAATTCTTTTCGTTTTAATCTGAAAATTTTAATTTGAAGTCATCACCACAAAACTTAGTATACTTTCCATTAGTTGTATATGTCATGCAACACCTAAAAATTTAGATTTAAATACTACGTAATTTAGTTTTTGTACTTTTGATATTATTCATTTTGCTCGTAAAATATTTATTTTAGGTTTTCTATACTTTCGACTTTTGTTTCTAATACTTTTCTAATTGGAGTAATTATAATGGATGGTCAATTTAGCAATAATAATTAAGAATATAACAATATTTTAAAAAAATTACAAATATAGAAAACTATCGCTGATAGACACGTATCACTGATAGATTCATATGGATCTATCAATGATAGACCAATATTTGCAACATGGTCTATCACTGATAAACTTATATCATTGATAGAATTTGTCAAATTTTGCTATATTTGTAAATTTTTTAAAATGTTACTACATACTTAATTATTTTGAATCTAATTGCTAAATTTGCAACTATCCCATTTCTAATTATGTTTCATTATGAATTTTATTACTCGACTTTTTTCGCTTCCCTTGCCTGGTCTTTTACCATTTTACCCTCATCTTAAAATTATCCTCAACAAATGTTAATCCTCTTCGCGTCCTTTACAATCATTTCTAATTTGTCTAAAATAGTTTCGTTGACATGGATAGACAAAATGATTTCACTTATGAACCCTAATTTCTTCTCAATATAATGCTCATTTGGGGATTCACGAAAAAAAAAAATGGAACAGTACTCTATAAATCAACTAACTATATAACACGATCCGACATACAAAAGTGGTTTAGTTAAATATTAGATTTTATTGGCTTTAAAATTTAAATAGAATAAATAAAGGACCCTATTGATTCCATTTGATAAAAGCCAGTATATATTAATATAAATTATTAATGATAACTTTCAAATTGAGAAATACATATACAAGAAAACCACGAACGGAGCTTTTAATTTTTTTTTCAATATTTAGGCTTATTTTTATGGTATAATTCTAATTTTTCCTCTTATATACTACATATGCTATTAATTTTGGATTATTTAATTGCCATTTATAAATGCAACAACTCCTAAATTTTCTAAGTTCAACACATCTTTTAAGAAAAAAAAAAGCAATTGTGGAACACTCATGTTTAATTTATCATTAACTAAACATATGTTTGCGGGCAATTTTACTTTCCATCTTGGATTGATGAAAAGTAATTTAGGATATGGAGAAATTTATATTTTCGAGTTCCTAAATAAATGTGAAGCCCAATAATAAATAATATATAGTTTTAAAAAAATACAAAATCAATAGTTAATTGACTGCTTAGAATTAATAATGATGTTTTTTACTTAGAAAAATAGAAAAATAAAAGTGGAAAAAAAGGAGGGCAATAAACAGCTTATATTAGAAAGGGACATGAACACGTGTTTAGTTATCCTACCCCCAGAAGTTTCTTTCATTTTTCTCCTCTCTCTTATTTTACATTATGGACTATGACTATGAGTACTGCTACCTAAACCCTAATTCAAAACGGTTGATAATTGTCTTCCATCGCTCAAGCTCGAAATCTCGAAAAATTTGACGATGGCCAATTCGAGCAGCTTCACCATGAAAAAGCGAGGTGCTGCTAATGAAGGTGTAGAGCTGGTTGAAGAAAATGGCTTAAAGAGACGAAGTTGCAGCTCATCTCCTCTTCCAAATGGGTGGACTTTGCTTTTCTTTCTTTCTTTCTTTTATTACACTTGCTCACTTGTAGTAGTTTTTGTTGTGTTTTGTTTTGGTGTCTTCGTTTATAATTTGAGCTTCATGTTCTACCTTGGTGTTCTAGATTGAATTTTCAATTTTGATAATTATTTTGTCATTTGTTTTTAGTTTTTGAAAATTATGTTGATTTTCTCTCAATTTCTTACCATGAATTTGCACATTTTTTAAGTAAATGAGTTGAGTTCTTGGTCAATTTTTTTCAAAACAATAATCTTTTTTAAGATAAGGCATGCATCGTGAATTAGTATTTGTACGATACACCAGAATATCTTTTCTTAGAGTGACACCATAACACCTTCATCCTATTCTAGTCTCATTTCATTGATAAAACAATAAGTATGTATAGAGTCATAGATGACCACAAGAGCTAACAAAAACTAATGGCAAAGGGATAAGGAGAGAAGCCCTATCGTAAGAGGCAAAAAGGATAATAAATATTACATGAAAGCATTGCTTTTAGGGTCAGGTGTGTTTAAGTGTGTGCTTAGAATTTCTATAGGCCGGAAAAATGATAGTAAAAGCTGTCAAGCTGGAGTGAAAACCTCTGCTAAATCAATACAGAAAAAACCAAAAATGTATTATATAATTGTCGCCACTTTATGGACAATGTGGTTGGAGAGAAACAACAAAATATTCAGTAATAAAGCTGTTAGCACTGTCAACATTTGGGAGAATATTTGCAGCCTCGCACATGATCTTGGTCATCTAGAAATAGGTCTTTCTAATTATTCTCCACTACCATTACTCTAAACTGTAGTGCTTTTACTCGATTGTATTCTTTTGCTTTATTGGACTTATCTCTAACCCTTTTTTCTTTATCATCTTGTACCATATGCTTCAATGAAATGAATATACTTGAGGAGGGATAATGAATGTGCTAAAAGAGTGTCCACCTAATAAAGTGTATCCTTTTAAATAAAAGTGTGTGCTTAGGATAGATCAATCTAGTTGAGTTATCTCACCATTGCTTTCATTCCTTCTCTAGCTATAGTAGTTTGTTCAAAAGAAAGGAAAAAAAAAATAGATAAAAGCAACTAGATTTATAAGGAAAATAGTAAATGATACGTTGTACTTCTTGAAATATAAAGCTTTGACTAAATATAATGCTTTGACTTGTGATGCTCAGGTGCATTTATTGATCCATTGACATAAAAAAAGATAAAAAGAAATGCTTTGACTCGTGAGACTTTTTAGATTACATATCTATGGTTCCATCTCACTAAGAAGTTTATCCATTTCCATTGAATTTGATCAATTTCTCACTAAGAATATTCTTTTTAATATCATGTCTGATTTTATTTTGTGTAGGTCTGGACATGACATTACTCAAGCTAGGGCTTGGATTGAACAATTACCATGGAATTTCATGACTGACAAACTGCGAGAATTGGAATGTGAAATTGAGAAGAGGATGCCACATAGCATTAACTCTCCAAGGTCATTGCTTTAACTAACTTATTTGTAAATAATATAATAAATTTTATTTTCAATTCGTGATCGATTGCAATAGACTCGACTCAAATGAACATCTATTTACTGACAAATGTCTATTTGAGCAGAATCACAAGTAAAATCTAATCAATTTTTTTTTTTTATATAACTATGATGCCTCCATCGTTGCACTAAACCGAAGACCTTTAGATTTTTTATCAGTTTTTTTAGTTGGAGTTTACCTCTATAGCTCTTTTTTTATGTACTCTGCATTAATCATCTCTTGCCTTTTTTTAATGCAATCTCTATTGGAGGTATCAATGTCTAATGTGTCTTCTCATTCCTTCTTCTAGTATATTAGGTTAAACAAAAACTATAGCTAGAAAGTTAAAATTTGTAATTTTAATCGTTTTGTTATTTAAAACAACTTTCCATTTATTTTTCTTTGATTAAAACCACAAATATTATTGATGATAAAGCTCAAATATAATATGCTTGTAGGTCAAATCATCATTTGTGCACCCAGATTTTGTAATTACGATGCTACATCTATTGCTTTAAACTGAATTGCTTTAATTTTCTCTATCATTGACATTTTTTATTTTTGGCCACGAGCTCCATCCTAGCTCTCTTTGTACATACTTCTCTTTGCTTTTATCCTTTCGTTTGAATTGCATCAAAAACTGATTAAGGGTATGATGACTGATGAGAGAGTGCTAAGAGAGAGATTTTTTTTTCTGTAGTTGTGGAGATGAAACCGAAGGTAGAGAAAGAGAAAGAGAAGTCCTACGTGGTGGTTTGATTAAAGAAAAACTGCCAGAATGGGAAAATGAATTTCGTCAAATAGTACGTATTACCATTTTAATTATATTCTCTCAACATTACTTGTGGAATAAAAAAATAATAATAATACATAATTCAAATAATTTGATTAATTTATAAAAGCCTTTTTCAGGTAATGATGGAATTAGATAGGAATGCGCAGCTTCAACTTAAATCTCCTCCACCAAACCCACTAAGGTCAGTTTTTTAACATTACGGAATTCTATAGAGTTCTGATGGGACTAAGGATAACTAGAATAGTTAGAATTCTCGAGATCGTTATTTATACGTTTTCTCAAATATAACATATTGTGATTTCTCACAAACATTTATGATTCAACAATGTATAAATAGCAATCAATATGAGAGAGGATCTGGAAGTGGAACATGGAAACTCAGATTACATTTCTGCAATAAAATTGCCAGCGTCATGTACCACAAGGACAAGATAAAAGGTATAGATGACAATCCATTGAGACTTGAAATTCGTGATGCCTACTACAACACTATCATCTGTACGGGTCTATTATCGTCTGCTCCGTTCCAGATCTTCCTCTTCGAAGAAGAAAATGATTCTAAAAGACCTCCAGCTCTTGTTCCAGCCGATAAACTAACAGAGTTGATGTCTTTTAAGGTTCTCCAAGAATGTCACCTAGAAAATGGAGTTGGGTCTATCGAAAATCTTATTGTCAAGCCCAGTTCATATTGGATATCTAAGAAGTTTTATTTGGTAGTCAAAGTTATGGATGAACAGATTTTAATGGAGACCGGTGCTACGATTGAAGATGCCATTTCCGAACCTTTTACAGTTAAGACTAATCGAATGAAAGGTATAGTTATTACATTACTCTTTTCTGATTATATATATATATATATACCAACTATTGCATGCCCTGAATTGGGGAGCTTTTCTCTAGCTCTTTTCTTAGGATCTTGCTTGTATTATCATCATTTTTTTTTCATTAATGAAAATGTCTGCTGGCCTTCAAATATGATGAGGATGCTATGATATGTGGGTGCATCTATTCCTCCTTTTTATTCTTCAGTTTCTTTGCTAAAAAAAGATTTATATAATTCTAATTAGGGTTTGCAAAGCATAAAAGCCCAACGAAGCAAAGTGAAGTATGGCGGCTAATTGGGATCAGCAAAAGAGGTGTATATCAGAGGATCTTATCGAAACAAGGCATAACAACTGTGGGAGATTTCTTGAGCAAATATCATGAAATGGGTTCTCAGGCTTTGAAAGAGGTAACTTTTACAAAAAAAAAGACAAAAAACCAATTAGTTTCAATTATCTTTTGACTTTAGATTTGCACCTATCTTTTTACCGTCTAGAAATTTTTTAAGAAAAATTATGACATGAAAAACACTACGAGAAAATTGACAATTTTCGAAGGTCAGAACCTTCGAAAAAGTATTTAATAATGTGTCGAAATAGATCATGTCGAGATTTACTAACATTTGAAAATTATCGAAGGTTTACTCACTCTTGAAAATTAGTAATTCTCAAAAGTTTATTAATTTTTGAAAATTAATAATTCTAGAAGATTTTACTAATAATTTTCAAAGGTTACGGGTACCTTCGATAACCTTAAATTATTCATCTAAGGTTTTCATAAAAGAACTTTTTCAACAAATGTATAAATTCTTTGAAAATTCTCTCACAAAACATTTTAACACATTTATTGACAAATCTCAAAATGTTGTTTATACTATCCATCTGCCTAATGGTGAAATGTTGAATTACAATGTATAAGAATGACAATCTACGACATCAAAATTACAATCTCAAAATATTCTATAACATCATATGATGATGATCATTGAGGCAACGCTCAAGATCGTGTACCTTAGACGATGATCCAAATAACTTAGAAGGGGCGTAACACCTACCTCATAATTAACCACAACGCACTCATGTGTTTCTCCAGTCCAAATACTTGTACAAAAGTATTTCATGTCAGGAGTACCATCGATCACTTGAGAAACATACGATTTAACTGTCATGGATTTTGTTTGCGACAGTAAATAACTGTCGTAGTAGCCCATTTTTCTTGTAGTGACTGCAGTTTCAATGATGATGGATCACAGCAACACAGACACATCAGTTGAAGCAAAGAATGGTTCCAATACCTTCTCTATCAACAAACTGATCAATTCAAAGTTGCAGATTACTCTATTTTCTAAAATTATAACATCATAAATCTATCTGATTCGACTCCAGGAGAGATTTTTATTATTTTTTAATAAAAAGTATATATTTTAGTAGTGGTATATCTTTTTCGAAGGTTTTTTTATAACCTCCAATAAAAGATGATTGAAATAGCCTCACTCTCTTGTAGTGAAACCATGGTTTTGACACAATTTGAAAAGGTCGTATAACGAGATGGGTGTAACGGAGCATCAAAGTAATCTATCTTTATTAAATGATTCGGCCGATTTTTATTAATTTTCATATGTAAATGCATAGAGTCTTGGAGACAAAATGTCGAAGGAGATGTGGGAAAAGATTGTTGGGCATGCTAAGCAATGTGAGGGTTATGATCCAACTCATTATCCTCAAATCTTACAGGTTTATTTCAGCTACTCTCTCTCACATTCTTTCTCTCTCTCTCTATTCAAATGAAACTTGAAACTTAGTACTGATGTTTGATGCCAAAAACAGGCTGATGATCATCCTGCTGATAC
>JBBPDI010000020.1:18736192-18758968 GCA_037974545.1 Cucumis variabilis
TACAAAAATTAACTCTAAATGGTAGTATTAGAAATTTTCTTGTAATTAAGAACTCGAGTGAGCACAAATCACATCAAATCACCACGTTCCATCAACTCACGAGCACTCTTTATCTCTAATAGTCCAACGCAATCTCAAACCCTATCACAAGCCAAGAGTTCCATTAATTCTACTCACAAATTTATCTCCCAATTAGATATATAATCCAAGAAATGATTGTATTGAGGCCACTAATATTTTTTGTTAGTTATTTATTTCCTTATAAGTTTATCCTTTTAAATTGAGGTGTCGTTGAGAACAAGAGAAAAAAAATATTTTAAATTTTTTTAATTTAACAATTATCTTTTAAAATTTATAAACACGTAAGAAATAGAACATTTTCAAATATTAACATAATAAACAAAAAAATATTTATAAAATATACCAAACTTTCAGATTCTATCAATAATAAACATCGATAGACTTCAATCAATGTCTATCAACGTATTCAATAGACTTTGATATACTTCCATCAATGTCTATTATTATTAAAATATGATATTTTAGTAAATATTTTTAATGGTTTTGTTATTTTCAATAATTTCTCTAAAAACTAATAGTAATAAACAATTTTTTATTATTATTTCAATTCTACCTTGTTAACCTGCAATATATTTTATGTCTGAATATAGCAGTCAATTGATATATTTTTTATTTTATTTGTTGGATACAATGAAAATAGAAAAAGATCTTAAGAAAGAAAGATAGAATGAATGATGAAATCCACTCATTTGATGGTTTTCAAGTCACACGGTTGAATATGACAAAAACGTCAAGCATGAATAGTTAAAGTCGCGAGTAATGGAACACTTACATCTAACCTACATGAAGCAAGAATAGAGTGAGGACGATGGGGGTATGTCAAAGTATAAATGGAGGTGTCTAATATAACTTTTACTTGGTACATTGGTTACTAGATACAAGATATATACTAAATTTACCATTCATATGATACCAAATTTATCAATCAGCAAATGCTAATGTATTGATTATTATTTGGACTTAATTTGAAGTTGCGCGTACAGAGCAGTGGAGCAATGTCGCGGCTACGGTTATCTTGAAGAAAAAGAGCTCTTACCATGTTTTTTTGTTTACTTTTTCATTTTCTTTTTAATTCACAAATTTATAAACCAAAATATTATTAATAATAATAATAATAAAATTTTTAAAAGAGTAGATTTTACTAAATATTTAGTATCTATAACAAATTCTATTACTGAATAGTTATTGATATGCTATAGTGATAAAAAACTATCAATAATAGAATCTAAAATTTTGTTATAACTTGTAAATATTTTAATTTATTTTGTTATTTTTAAAAGTGCTCCAATAATAATTTTCATTATTATTTTTCTTTTCTTTCACGTATAAATATAATAAATATATATATTTTTCCTATTTTTATTTATTTCCTTAATGAACTTTTTATCATTATTTAACAAGCATACCAATCATCTCTCTCCTCATTAAACATCTTATTTTTCAAGAGTTATAATTATATTTCATCGTATAATTAGCTTTATTTTTCCATATTAATTATTCATACAAAACCAAATAAATAATATCATATTCATCCAAAATTCAAATTCTTAATTAAATATACATATCCAAATATATACTTAATTAATTTCAAATCTTTTTCAATAAATCGGTTATTTTAAGATTTCATAAATTCCAACATGAATTATTTTAACCCAATAATTCAATTTTAGCTCAAACCCTCAGGATAACACTCAGATAGTTTAAAATAATTAATAAAAAATTCGTAAAATGTTGGGGTGGTATAGTGATTGTATGGCTTTCTATTGTCTTCTTCTTTTGTCGACATTCACTGGCATAGTAACCTTTCTTTCCATAGTTGTAACATTTACCCTTTTTCTATGGTCATGTTGTCAATTAGTTTTACTAGCTTTCCCCACTTAAGAGCGTTTTTCAATATCTTCATCTCTTTTTTACCCTATTTTCTTTTGAAATTTTGAATGACCATTAACTTGGTCACTAAAGAGAGCTTCCTCATTGTTACTCCTTATTGTGACCATTGACATTTGTTTAGTCAATACTTTTTGACTGAAAAGCATATTTTCTAGGGAAATGAAAGAAGGTTAGATTGTTCAACCGTGAATAGCATCGAAAAAGCATCTATTTTCCTACTTTAAGACCATGGATAGCTATTCTCATTATTGATTTTGAAATAGATAAAGTAGGATCTAATTTAGATATTTCATGGCTAGTTTTTACAGCTTGGTGAATTATTGGTTGATAGTCATCTCCCTCCGAGCAATTGACAAGAACTCATTCTCTAAAAACTACAATCTCACATCATTTTTTTTTAGAAATGTGAGGTGAACGTGTCCTATGCTATTTTTGGTGTCTTCACAATATAAGTGTACTACACATTTCTTCATCAACTATAGTTTTAATTACAAGCATTACCTTTACCCACCTTGATGTTTTATTTCTTCAAAGCAGCAGTATTCCCATGTGGATTAACTTCAGTGTCCCCTACAACATCTCACATGTATTGGTCTTAGAGATATGACTTTATGCATGTGAACCATGTTTCGTAATTTTGAGTGTTGAGATTCTTGATTATTCCAACAACTTGAATGTCTTTTATCATCATCATGATGTAATAATGAATACAATCCACGAGTAGTTGTGTCTCAGACAACAAGCTTCACAATCTTAGACTATACTCGATCTTCAAGAGCTCTAACACCACAAGCTAAATTAAATTGGGTCAAATACCACTTGTTGAAGAAATTGACACAAAATAAAGAAAGACAATCTCTTTGAAAGAATTCTCAGGAGAGAATACTCTTTTGCTCTCTCAAGAAACTTACTCAATTTCACTCAAAGTTTTTCTCTAACTCTCTTGCTTTCTTTCTTTCTCTCTTTTACTTAATTTGCTTGCTTGGTTCAAAAATAAAGGTTACACCTTCTATATATAGGCATCAAATACTTGGAGACCAAATAAAAAAAGATTTCTATAGAATTCTAACTATTCTATATTTTTTTTTATTTCATTCTTATCCAAATGAATACTTGAATTCCTTAATATAAAAACATCTAGGATATTTGTAGATTTTTTTCTTATGATTTTTTTACACAATTCTATAAATTTAATTTACATATTTAATACTTCAAGGACATTCTAGTTGGTGTTGCTACATATAGTTCAACCATTCCTATTTGAAAGAAACTGGTAATTTAAATAAATTTGTGTTTTTGTGTCCCTACATATATAGTTATAAATTCATTAGTGCTCTTTGTATCCTAAATTATTTTTTGTCAAACAATTATATGAATCTTAAATTCTCATTCTAGATATGACAACCTTTAGAAATTTCCACTATTTGAATATAAATTAATACTAATACATATACTAATTGAGTTTAATTCGGTTTAACTTAACCATGAAACTTAAACAATATTATCATTATATAATAGAACAATATTTTAGAAAATTTACATTAATAGAAGAAAATAAAAAGTATTTACATCTTATATGGGCTTGAGTTAAAATTTTGGTTATCCATTTGGGCTTGGATTAAAATTTGGGTCTTTAATTAAGATAGCCTAAAATGGAATAACATATTACAAGATTAAACCAAATTTCTCAAATTTTTCAGAAATGTCCTAAATTGACTAATATTTTACACAAATATAAGACTCAAATGACCAATTTGTCCATCTTTATTACTAATAATATATTAAAAAAATAGAAAAATGAAAAAAAAAGTGGACCAAAATTAATATTTGCATTTATTAGATATCTTATGTAAATATAGTAAGTGATTATTTCTATTATGGTAATATTATAATAAAAATATTTCCTTAATTATTTTTATTTTGGTGGTTTTGTTCAAAAAATATTCCCTCAATCTCTCTCTTAGTTTCCAATCTCTTTCTTCGTCCATTCTTTCTTTGTTTTGCATTATTTTTCATATATTCCACTAAATTATAGTATATATTGAATAATATGGTGTATATTTTATGAATGAAAAGTTCTTATATTAATTTGTTTATAGAAGGTTGACCAACAATGAGAGAAATTAGGGACTTGGGTTACGGTTTAGAAAATTAAACAAAAAACAAAAAGGTAAAAATTTTCTTCTTCGAATACGTTGAATATTGATTCCATTTTGTTCACAAAAGACTCCAAATAATAAAAGATTAGAGAAAGTATAAGCGGTGAAGAAGAAGAACATCGACAGTCGATTGGTACAATGATCTTTAAAAAAAATTGACAAATTTAAGGTCTGTAAGAATTTGTATTTCGTATTCGAAATACATTATGATATAATTGAGTATATTGAAGATAACATCACTTATGTATTATTGAATATATGAAGTAGTATATATGTAAAAATTTAAGAAAAATATTGATCTGATACATAATTTGTGTATACAGTGGTATATAAATGCAGTAAGAAAAAATCAAAAAATAGGTAAAAAAATCTATGTATGTACGATTGAATATATACAGTAGTATATATGTAACAAATCACAAAACATAAATGAATTATTCAGCAGTATATATGTAAGAAATAAAAAAAATACTGAGTGAATATATAATCTATGTATATATTGGTATATGTACGCAATAAGAAAAAATCACAGAACATGAAAAAGAATATGTGTATGTATTATTGAATATATACAGTAGTATATATGTTATAAATCACAAAACATAAATTTATTATTCAGTAGTATACCATAGTATATACGATGACAGAACATTTAATAAAAACTCTATGTCGAGCATGATACGAAGATGAACTGAATAATAAAAAATTAAACAAAATAGAAGGAATATGACTAGAATATATGCTACGGAATGGAAGAAGAACTAATTTTTTAAAGAAAAAAATATATGTTATGAAACGGAAGAAGAAAGAATATACGAAACGAAAAATGAAAGAAAAAAAAACTAATTGTATATTTTGTAGCAAATAGAAAGGGGAGAATAAAGTAATTTTTTGAAATACAAATCGAAGAAGAAAGCCGACGCTGGAATTGATGTTCGTGAGAAAAAAAAAAAAATTTGGTTTGGACATGAAATTGAAAATAATTATTTTTTAGTATAATTAAAAATATTATTATCATATAAGAATAATTTATATCATATTTAAATTATTGCAAAGCTAATAAATATTTCATTGAAAAATACAAATATATATATATATTAATAATTAAAGAAGTTATCATTTACTATAAATAGAGTATAATATAAATAAAAAAAATAATTTGAATTTAATTTTAAAAATTAAATTAAAAAATTATATATAATTAATAATTATGATAAGATTATAATTGACATAAGAATATACAAAAACCTAATCAAATAAATAAATCATAATTTATGATATTTATGAAATTTCCTAGTAAATTTAGGTCTTTTGTCTAAATATTTTTTAAAATTTTGTTATGAGCCATGAATAATTTGTCAAATCTTTTATTTTTAAAAATCTTTCTATTTTAATAACCAACAATACATGTATAGATTTAATTATAAACTTTAGGTTAATAAATATGGCTATAGGATAATAGAATTCCTCTAAATGTTACATTTTATTAGTTTCTTTTTTGTTTTAATCTTATGTTTTCTAACATATCATTATGATTAATAAAACAAACTGGTAATTAATCTTATCCAATAAAATAATGCTTAATCTCTTTCATAAAGGCTTTATTACAAAATGATTCGGAAATAGTAAAGTAGAGTGCCTTGTCCACCAAAATACAATCATGGTCATTTTATTTATTTTCTCAACTTGGTTTTATGCATGTGGTATTTTCAACTCATCCACATCCTTACTATACATATAAATCCTTTCCATTCACTTAATGTGGTAAAGAGAAAAAGTTTGAGAAAAAAATATAAAAGAAAAAAAATAACCATATAGTTAAACAAAATATATATTTTCTAATTTATATTCATTTGTTAGATGTTGCATATTTTCGTATTTAAAAACAATTCAGAGGTAGTTTGAATCACATATATTGTTTTTTATATCAATATTAAATGTTTGGTATTCAAATATTTAGATTTTAATGTGTGAGATAATTAATTAATGTTTATATCTGGAAATATAGAATAACTAATGTTAGAAAGTTGAATGAAGAGAAATTCTTATGAATATATAGAAAAAATTAAAATTATTTCTAAGATATAGTAAAAAACTTAAATCGACTATTTATAACTTGTAAAAATATGAGTTATTATGGCTTTTTAGATACAATAATACGTTCGAAACACATGGTAAACACATGATAAGGATGTCATAACATGTACCTATTTTGTAAATTTATAAGTACTTAGAAATACATCTTACATAAGGATTATGTCTGTTTTACGCGATTTTCATGTCCTAACACAAGATGGTTAGAAAGGAAGAAACTATTGAATCTCAAGTGACATTTCGCTCAAAGACTACGTGATGGAAACTCGTTTAGTGACTAACACCTCTAAACAAAGAACCACATCATCATGTGAGGCAGATTTACTAGACAACAAGAATGGTAGCTGAAGATAGATGTGACGTGACAAGGCTGCTATTAAAGCTAAAATTATCAGAATAATAGAAATTTCACGCCAAAAACTGCCTATAAAAGAACATCATCTCTACCAAGAGACCAAAGGTCTGAATGGACCAAAGAGCCCACAGAGGCAAAATATCTAGCGAGGTATGAAAGGGAGTAGCCCTTCCGCCTTCTGTAAATCTCATTCTCTTATTCTCTGGTCAAATAGTGAAGTGAGAGCTTCACTTCTGAGTAGAGAAGATTCCATATTCCCATTTCTCCTAACTTGTAATAGTTTTCATTCTCCTTTCTTTTCATTTTTTGCATTTCTTTGTAATATATGTTGTTCATATTGGACAATGGCTGAATTCCTACATTCTTTAATATATTACATGTTTATACCTTTTCAATCCAGAATTTCTTTACTTTTCACTTGTCAATGTGTTATTAGTAGTTTAATTTAGTGATACGTTCTCCATAAGAAGTCTAGCTTATAATTCTTATTGCATTAGTTGAGTTATGTTCATCTCTTGGCCAACGTCAATCGCCAACTACTTCGAGAGGACAAGTAGCAAGGATAAGTCTAATATGATCCGCACAAGGAGAAGTTTGGCGACAAACTCCACCTTAGCGAGATAACTTCCATCATTTGTATCCAAAGAGGTGAACAAGTATCGACATTAGGCGCCGCGAGGTTGTTGTTCTTAATTGTGAAACTCTATACGTTTTATAAGTAAAATCTTCTAGAATATCTCTCCTAAGCACACTTAATCATATGGATCCCGAGAGGTGATCATGTGTAGCATTTAATGACTCTGAGAGGAGCACGCCTTAATTATAAGTTGGTTAAGCGAGATACATTGCATCAAAGTTGTTGCATTACAATGCATAGACATTCCTTCGCTCATTCTCACATACAAGTTTGTTCGTATTTCCATCTCGTCATCCATATTCCCCCTTACAAAATTCTCTAAGTGTACATAAATATGTAGAGTTCAACCTTGCATTCTTTAAACTATTTAATTAATTATTTCATATCGCCTAATTGACAAGTAAACTCTAGAACTAATATCTTGAATCAATTCCTTGTGTTCAACCCTGGTAAACCTACTGTTTCGCTTGCACTTGGGCAAGCAGTAGAAAAACGTGTACTCAATGACAACTTAGTTGTTACGCGATATGGAGAGACATAGTGAGCAACTCGAATGCAGTGAACATGCTCAGTGATATATCACCTAGACTGAATATAATTTTCATTCACTATTTACTAACACTAAGTCCCAGTTGTTGAAGAGAAACAATGATTCAATGATCGGAGCTAATCAGCTAAAAAAAATTTGATAGATTTTACTGTATTTTGTAAATAGTTTTAATTTTTTTGCTATATTTGAGGGGGGTCCCCTTGGTTTACCTATCTCAATAAAGTGTATGATTGGTTCGAAGAACGTCTTGAAATTCAGGCGATTGCAGATGATATAACTAGTAAATACGTTCCTCCTCATGTCAACATATTTTATTGTCTAGGAGGAAAATACGCCTTAAATAAATTTGTTGGATTTATCAATTTGAATATAGAAACCAAAACTAAATAATTAAAGAAATGGAAGAGAAGAAGTAATATAATCCTAGTTAAATTTAATTATTTAATCAATTAAAATATCAATAAATTAATATTTTTAACTAATATTATTTAAATTATTTTATTTAATGAAATAATTATATATTAATGTATTACTTGAAATTCTTTTAACTTATATTAAATAGTTAAAAGATAGCATAAAATATGAATGATAAATGTATTAGCTTTAATTTAGAGAATTTGCATTACATAACAAAATCTTTTAATAAAACTAATACTTTATCACCTTTATTTAGCATATTGCAAATAGAAAATGATAATTTATTTTTATAAATACCAAAGTTACTTCTTTCCTTCCTTTTAATCTAATGTAGTTGAGATAATGCAATTATTCGTTCAAAATACAATTAAGGGAAGTTGCATCAAATGACAAAAACATTTAGAAAAAAATCAGCTCATAGCACATATTTTTTTAATATTGCAAATATGACAAAATTAGTGATATCAGACGGTAATCATTGGGCTATTGGAGGGCTATCAGACAGTAATCATAGGGTTATCAACTTTGAAATTTGCTACTTTTGCAATTTAGAAAATGTAGTCACATGAGCTCTATTATCATAAATTTTTTTGCTATTTTTGCAAGGGCCCCAATTAAACTATAATCTCTTATGTAATTAACTAGAAAATTTATCTTGGTATTTCAATTTTTAGTTTTAATTATGTTTTTTTAGTATAAAACTATAACACATTTTAGTTCTTAATTGAAAAAAATACCATAAGGTACTTTTTACAAAATGGTTGGAAGCCTTATAAATATGCTTATCCTTGATTATTAATAATTAGTGTACGATTTATGATAAATAAGTATTATATTAAAAGGAGTAAGATAAATTAATAATACAAAATTTTCACCAAACACCAAAATCTTTCAATAAAGTTAAGCCCATATATCACCTATATTTAGTATATTGCGAATATGGTAAAAATTATTAATAATATTGGACAAATAAAAAATTATAATTTATTTTTATAGATACCAAAGTTACCCTTTTTCCTTCCTCCTAACCTTATCGGATAAAAAATGATACACCTCGTCTACGTGCTTGAATGCCTCCTCGGAATCGAAATAGGGATTCTTATTTGGATGGAACAGTAAAGCAAGCTTCTGTATTGCTTTTTTAGTGTGTTTATATGATCGAATGACTCTATTTGAAGAATATGGTACCAATTATCTGGAGAGTCAACGACAACTTAAAGAATCTAAAAGGAAGTGAGGATTTGGTGGCTCCGTTAAGGTTTGGATCGAGGCGATGGGCACACTTTTCATACTTGAGAGCAGACTTGAGATTAAAATCTTCGAACGTCTTCTCTGACTCTGAGACTCCGAGCTTTTCATTTCTCTCTGGTTACTCCATTCATACTAAAAAAGCGACGACGACTGTGGTGGAGGAAGGAGTTCCTAATCGGATTTTGTCACCTTCAGAATACAAACAAGGAAAAAATGAATGAGGTATCACATGGAGCTCTGATCCACTTTGTTGGACTTGAAACTTTCATGACAATCAAAAGGTAATTAGATGACAATCAAAAGGTAATTAGATAACAATCAGAAGGCAATTAAATGACAATTAGAAGACAATCAAATTAAATGGTTGTTTCAAAAGACTAACTAAAATGGAAAAAATTAGAAAGTAGAATGTTACAGTCAGATGGTAATCAAATGTCTATGTCAAAAAACTAATTGAAATTGGAAGAAAAAAAGGTAATCAAATGACAATCAAAAGGTAATCAAGTGACACTATCTAAGTATTTTGCATTGTGATTAGGCTTTCAATGGTCATTTTTCATAGTGACAATGAGATTATCAACGATGCTATGTAGATAATTACAGAAATGAAGAATAATAAAAAAAATTGCACTGAAATTAACAAAAAAAATGTAAGGTAATCAGATGACAATGTAAAAGGAAAAAACCCTTACCAATTGACAAAATATGGAAGATAATTGTATGATTATATGATGGTAAACAGAAATTACTTAATAATTGAGAAAAGATGGAAGATTTGCTTTTCACATTGGGATTCTAAAACCAATTTTTGTCATTGCTCGATAACGCATGCTGCCAGGCTTGAATCCTGACATTCACATGCATAGAAACCTCAGCAAATTCTCATCCAAAATCGTAAATCTAATTTGTCAATCCCACAATCTTCGTCTCTCCTCCTCTGACGCTAGTTATCGAAACTCAAATCACATTTTCTCCATCCCCATCTAGAATAGCTCGTTTAATGGTGACCATAAAAACAAACAAAATGAATGAAGTTTATGAATTAATAAATTCATATCAATTAATGGTAATTATTAATTTAAACTAATCATTAAATATAAATTCATTATTTAGACTTTTTTATTTTCATAAAATTTAAATCTAAGTCCATAACATACCAACCAAAGTTTAGCAAATAAAAAATCGATTAATATTGTAAAATAAGAGGCACAATCAAAATATGAAAATCGAGAAAATCTAATATTAAAATAAAAAATATACAATATATAAATTAAATAAATAATAAAGAAAGAAAATAAAAAAGCGAAATTGTAAAAATAGCAAATTTGACCAAATATTTACAACATATAGCAAAATCTTTCAAATTCTATCGATAATAAACAATGATAGCCACTGATAAACAGTGATAGAAGTCTATCAGTGGCTATCATTAATGAAATCCAAAATTTTGTTATAGCTTGTAAATATATTAATTTATTTTGCAATTTTTAAAAATACCTCAAAAAGAAATTAGAAAATTCTCTTGAAATCTCACTCTTGTTTGTTTAGAAAGTTCACCAATGTGTATCTCTCTTTCAAAACGAACCAAATGTCTCTATTTATAGGCAATTTGGTAAGCAATATGTAGTCTTGCATAATTCTGGTATAACTTAACGAAAAAGATTTAAGCTTTCAAACTTCATATTTTATAACAATTACTGGTAAAAACAACTTATAAAACATGTATAAACTTATTTGTAAACTTATGCTTTGCTCATAAATCATTTAGTAGCTCAACATGTTTATAGAAAACTCGTTAAAACATGTTTCCAAATAGCTTTTATAAATTAAGCTTGAAAATAGACTTTAGGAACCATTAAGTACATAAGTCACTCATAAGCTATCGCATGTGTGTTTGAAATCCAACTTAGAAAACTTAAGCATTTTAATTAAAACATTTAAATGTAAGTCACTCACAGGATATTGCTTGTGCAGCTTGAAATTATTGAAATTATGCTTTATAAATAGCTTTTTAAAACAAAGTGTCACTCACAAACTTGAAGTTTACTCCTTAGTGTGGAAAAAATTATTCAATTTTTACTTGTCCTGAAAATAGAATATTTATACTCCATTTAGCCTCTAAAGTCTAAAAAACATCCAAACTCAAAGCAAAAATTGATAAACACTAAAAATTACCTAAAAATGGCACATGGATTGGCTGGCGCACAAGCATTGGCAGCACAGAGGTTTGCGCACACAGGGCTTAGGTCGCATGCTGACCCCTTATACTAAGCATGTCGCACGTGCATGACCATTGACCATGCATTATCGCATTTCCTCGCACGCAAGGTTATCTGTGTGTTGTGCTTAACCTGCGTGCATAGCTTGGTGCACGCCTCGTGTCACCTGGTTATGCATTGGGCCTTGTTCTACACACACCATGCACATACTAACCTATTTTTCCCATTTTGTATGTCGAGCTTCCCTTTTCCTCGTGACACTTGGCCCATCCTTGGACCTTGTTCAGAAATTGGATCGTTGTCCAGAATCTTTCTTCAACTTAAGAGCTTATTAACTAAAAATATAGAATTCAAATCAAGACACTTCCAAACATGCTTTGAAATGTCTTAACTAGATTATCTCAAAGTTTTAGCAAATGATTCCAAGTATTCGGTTTTGTAGCTTCTAAACACTTGGCACTATTCAGATTTCCTTCAAAAATGTCCTTTGTTGCTTTCCCGTCCTCAAAGTAAGTCTTCCTATTATCTTCCTTGATTGGAAGCCTTACCCTTGAAACTAAATCCACTTTAGGAGATTTTTCAAGTGAAATTACCTAAATAACACAAGCAGATTGTGAACACTATTTATCCAATATTCTTTTTATATAGAGGTTCTTACATGACTACATGGTGACACCTCCAACATGTTGGCTTTTTGGCTCTTAAGCTCAAATTAATTAATTTTAATTATTAATTAATTAATTTTTTGATGATAACAAATCTGAATTTTTTTACTGAAAATTTTATTATTTTGAATAGTTCATAATGTAGAGCATAGAACAGTGATTCTGACGCCTCTTGAATCACCCAAATCGAAGTTCAAACGAAGAAAATATTGCTAAAAGAAGCTTAATGGAAAAAATACCCGAGATGGTGACATGGCAGTCGAGTAATCAATTTGAACCAATTAGAGAAAGCCACTTTGAGCAATGGAGAAGTAACACATGTGGCTTTTGCTTTACTGGCTTTTATAAAGAAAATGAATTTAAGAAGAAAATGAATTTAATATTATTATTTATCTTTGTGTTTAATGGCTAGTTTTTTTTTTAGAAAGACATATTATTATATCATTATTTGTATTGTGTCTAATGGCTAATTGAGTTTAAATCTCAACCCTTCAATTTTTTTACTTACCTCCAATGACCCAAAATGATTTGGAATTTATCTTTCCTCTCTTTTTAAATACTTCATTTTTCTATGAACATTATTAAACTTTACAATCCTCAAAAAGTCAAAAGCCAACATTGTTATTCTCTCTAAAGCTTCCATGTTTTATTCTTTTTATCTTGTCCTTGAGAGAATTCTTTTTGTATTGTGAGGATTAAATATTATGAGCTTCAAATTGTATACTCACTCTTTTAGAAAGTTTTCTTTTGTATGATTTAAAACTTCAACACATTGTAATAGTTGAATCCTAACCCGTGAAAAGGATCGGGATTGCTTTTGAACCCCAAAAAGGAGCAAGTAACGTTTCAACTCTAATAAGTGGAAAGAGTCAAAAGAAGATTTTTAATCAAAATTCCAAGAGGTGCTTGAGAAAGTGGATGTCGGTCGAGTTTGTCTGAACCACTATAAAATTACGATGTCTTCTGCTCTAACTCTTTTCTAATTATTTTTGCATCTAATTTTAGTACAATCTTTTTGTTGGTTGAGTTTTATTGCATACTCAATATCTTTTTATCAATATTGTTATTTAACATAGTTTGGAAAGTTTTTTTATTTAATTTAAAAATTATCTAATTAGTTTAATTTAGGCTTATTTGTTAAAAAGTTTGATTAAACCTTATTTACCCCCCTCTAGGTTTGCCATACCAGTCCAACACAACTTACCACTTTACACATCCTACTCGTCACTTTCCACCTCATGTTGATCACTTTACACCTTTTACTTAGTAAAACCTAGGTTTCTTGCATGCTATGCCACTTGGACTCCACTCCACATCTTGCGCAGAATGTCTAGAATGCTCATGACTGTCAATCTCTTTGTCCCTGGAGGTTCTCTATCCAATTTTTTTTGCCTAGCCTATCTTCCCCGCATGCCTTGTCATGGTCGCGTAGCCCAACTCGTGTAAGGGTTTCTTAGTTGCATGCTAACCTTTTTTAGAAGTCTTCAATACCTCTAAATGCCTAGCTTCACTCACCCTTGGTCGCATCCCTTGGTTGCGACTTGGTCGGATGGCTTCAATCCATAAAGGTTATTTTAATCTTTACAGCCTAGCTTGGTTGCTTAGTTTGGTTTTTTTCGTATGACTTATCTTGCCTTTAAAGGTTTGCTTGTTTGTTTTACGTGTGCAATGTTTGTGGATGGTCATATTAACCTCTAAGTGTATGACTTAGTAGGTAATTAGGATAGGATCAGACGATAAAATATTCATTCTTGTCTATGCGTTGGTGATTTTCAAATGCTAAACATGTAGTACAAGTTTTCCTATCACTTGCCCAAGTGTAAGTGAAACGATAGGATTTCTGAGTAAGCTAGGGTTGAACTCAAGAAATTTCTATCAAATCTTAGTTATAAAGTCCACTTCTCATCTACACGATATACAATTCTATACAATATAAAGCAAAATGTGTGTATGTGTATTAAAACTACTATCTACACTAGAGATTCTGTAATAGGTGGCAAGAAGAGGGGAAAGGATGGAGAGCAAACTAACTTGTAGTAAGAAAGTGTGAAGGAAAGTCTCCCTATTCTAGACAATTAAGGCGCCATACAGTATTCCTTGATGCACGATAGAGATGAAGTAATCGTCTTTTAATTAAGGAAAACACTTCTCAGTGTCTAAACGCCACATTTACTCTCCTTTTGGGGTGCAAATGATAAATATCAATTATGCGATAACTATCTAGATTTCATCACTTATAAGGGCCACATTACCTCTCTTTTAAGAGTGACAACCTCTTGATGCCAAGCTACAATACTTGTTCTCTCTTTAGGATACCAATGATGAAGGCTTAATCGCCAGGATGAAAATTTGTCTCCAAAATCCTTCATGTGTGCGTTTAGCACCGTCCTTGCTACTTACTCTTTTAAGTAGTTGGCGAAAAATGTTGGTCAAGTGATGGAGTAAATCACAACTAAACACGATGAGCCTCATAAGCTTGATCTCTTATCAATAACTTATCATAAGCCTAAAATAATCATAACCCTCATAAGCTTGATCTCTTATCAATAACTTGTCGGTCACTATACAATAATAAACTCATGCATTACAATAAAAATAAAAAAATAAAGCAAGAAATGAGAGTTGAGCGGCAGAATGCCGAAGCATTCCTTAGATCTTTTACATGTTAGGGGAAAAGAGATGATGGTTTCTCTCTCTCTCTAATCTATCTCTAAGTTTTCACTTATAAGGTTGATTGAGAAGAGATGTAATATCTTTTACGGAAGGTAAAAAGGCTAGTCCTTTTCACCAGCTCTTATGGAGCTCTTTAGGTTTTAGTTCATTCAGACCAAACGAATTCACATGGTATGGAAGAAGCCCTTTTATAGACTAATTTAGGTGGAAAGTTTCTATTCTTCTGAACATGTCAGTGTCGATTGCAGTCATGTCAAGTCACATCAACTCCAACTACCTTTCTTGTCTACTAGTGAATCTTCATCGCGTGGTGATGTGGTTTATCACCTAGGGATATTTAATCGCCAGACAATCTTTTTATTGCATAGCTTTTACAAGCACTCCTCTTGTGATTCTTCTTTTCTTTATAATCTTGTGATAAAACATTGAAAATATGGTAAATAGGCAGGGAAACTTATGCAAGTTATGTTTTGTTATATTCATGAATTTGCGATAGAAGCTACTTGTTTAGACACATTATCCTGCATTTTGGCTCCATTGTTCTACCTAAAAGGTCATAATAACTTGTATTACTAGTTATCAAGGTTATTTAGGACATGGTTGTCCGCCTAGTCGAAAACACCAAGCATGTTTCTGGCCGCTTTCCACAAATTTTAAGGTTATTTTGTCCACTTTGCCCACCTAGCTTTGGTTCCAAGACGCCTAGTTTGACCATTTTTTGCCCACTTGTTAACCTCTATGGCCGCCAAGACATCACTTAGCCTAAATTTTAAAACAACGTTCTAATCATCGAGCACTTTATGGATCGTGTCTGCTCATCCTATAAATGGAAATCTTCCCATCTTAGCCTTGAGCACTCAATCGTCTACTAATTGTTCTTCAATTTTGAAGAAGTAATACATAATCTTCTCAAAATCATCATCAAAGTGTTGTCATAGAGGTTCCATCACTCTTGTGTCCATTTGCCGCCCATAGCTACACCATGTCGGCAGCTGTGATTGTATCGTACACCATTTCCACCACTGTGACTGGCGTTAAAATCAAGTTTCAGAGGGGGCAATTGGAAACAACGTTGGCTTGGGGCAAAGACTAAGCATTCTATGTTAAAGGGTGGAAATAATTAAAAGATATTGTGACCAAGTTCCGAAAGGTATCTTTTATATTTGGGAAGTTATTAAATTTCATTTAATATTACATTATGCGATGTAAAGTCTAAAGATATTACAAGGAAAATAAGATGCTTTGGAGAAGCCCCATGCCTTTTCTTTTAAGATCTTAGTAACAGCGATTAGACACACTCATCTCCTATTTGGTTTTGTGATGTGTGGATGGGTTAATATGGGGACGACATAATTGTCAAAGTTGTATTTTTCTGATTTTTAGACAATTATGGTTAACTTAATCTTAATTTATTTAAATATAAATTTTATTTAACTATTCAGAGCTAGAGTTGACTTTAATAGTAGGATTTTAGGAAGCTAATTTTTCCTTCTGGCTAATGCTCTATATGGAACATTTTTCTATCGATTCTCTTAGTTTAGAAGAGATACCATCAATTGGATGTAGTTGTTGACCACCCAATCCAAGAAATGAATAAGAAATTGTGTGCTTTCTGATTAGAGGCTAAGATAAATAAAACTTCGCATAAATCTATAACTAGAGTAACTGAGTCTCTAGAATTAATTCATTATAATTTCTGTGAATTTGATGGCATGTTAATTAAAAAAGGTACTTTATAATCTTTATAGATGATTGTTCTGATTTTACTTTTATTTATTTACTTTAAAATAAAAATGATGCTTCTGACGTGTTTAAGGTGTTTGTAATTGAAATAAAAAATTAATGTAATAAAAGAATTAAGAGACTTTATAGTGATAGAGGAGCTTAATGTGATTCAGTTGATTTTAATGAGTTTTATAACTCAAAATGAATAATACACAAAAGAACTACTCCTTATTCTTTTGAAATAAATGGAAAAGCTTAAAGGAATAATAGAACTCTAACTGAGTTAGTAGTTGTCATCTCACTTGATTCAAAAACAGCAGCATCTTAGAAGGGTAAAATAATTAAAACGGTTAATTTTGTCATTAATAGGATTCCTAAATCAAACAAAACAACCTCACCTTACAAAATCCTTAAGAATAAAACACCAAAGCTATCTTACTTAAGAACTTGGTATCGACTAGCCTATGTTAGAATTCCTGATTCTAAAAGAAGAAAAGTAGCCAGTAAAGCCAATGAATATGTCTTTATAGGATACACTAAAAATAGTAAAGCCCATAGGTTATATGACATAGAAAATAGGGTAATCATATAATCAAAAGATGAAGATTTCTTCAAAGATAGATTTCCTTTTAAATCTAGAAATTTTGGGGGTTTAAATAGTTAAACTAGTGGGGGCTCAAGTTTCAGTAGATTACCTTTAGTTAGGATCCAAACCTAATATAAAGAAGCAGATCCTAAACCTAAAAGGAGTAAGTGAGTGAAAATCATAAAAGGCTTTGGAGCAGACTTTGATATGCAATGTACAAGAAGATTCTAAAGATCTAATTGAAACTTTATCCTCAGTAGATGCCAACTTATGGCAAGAAGTTATAAATGATGAAATAAACTTTCTTGAATCAAATAGGACTTGCCACCTGGTTGACTTACCCCCTGGCTACAAAGCAATAGGCTGTAAATGAGTTTTGAGGAAGAAACTCAAACCTGATGGATCAGTAGATAAGTATAAGGCTAGACTAGAAGCAAAAGAATTAAGACAGAGGAAATTCATAAGACTTTTCCAACACCTTATCTCCAGTAACTAGAATCACCTCAATTAGAGTGTTGATTCTTATAGTTGTCCTAAACAATCTCTAAGAACATCAGATGGATGTAAAGACTGCCTTCCTAAATGGTGACTTAGAAGAAGAGATCTATATGGAATAACTTAAACGTTTCATAGTTCATGGTCAAGAATCTAAAGTCTGTAAGCTAGATAAATCCCTTTATTGCCTAAAACAAGCTCTCAAGCAATGGCATGAAAAGTTTGATAATCTAATCATGTCTAAAGGATCCAAAGTAAATAAAAGTGATAAATGCATCTACTATAAGTCTGAAAATGACTTATACACTATCATATGCTTATATGTAGATAACATGTTAATCTTTGGATAAAACTTGCACGTCATAAATGATGTAAAGTCAATAAGTGGAAATTTTGGCATAAAAGACATAGAAGAAGCTAATGTAATCCTAGGAATTAAAAACACTAAAACTGAAAAGGGAATTTCTTTAGATCAATCTCAATATATAGAGAAAATTCTAAAGACATACAACTATTTAGATAACAAACTAGCTTGTACACCCTATGATTCTAGTGTTTAGTTGTTCAAGAACACTGGCGACAATGTTAATTCAATCTGAGTATGAGAGCATCATAAGTAGTATAAGATATGCTACTAATTGCACTAAACAAGACATAGCTTATGTTGTAGGGTTGTTGTATAGGTTTATTAACAGACCTAGCCTAAAACACTAGAATGTTGTAGAAAGAGTAATGAAATATCTTAAGAAAATCCAAAGCCTAGGATAACATTACCAAAAATTTTCCACTGTACTAGAAGGTTACAAAGATTCTAATTAGAACTCCCTCTTGGATGACTCAAAGGCTACAAGAGGCTATATTTTTAATATAGCAAGAGGAGTTGCTTGGAAATCTAAGAAACAGACTATCTTTGCTTAGTCAACGATGAAGTCAGAAATGCTAGCACTAGCTACTGCTAATGAGAAGCAAGTTGGCTTAAAAGCTTGCTATCAGAGATTCCTACATGGGAAAAGATCGCTACTAGCAATATTGATCCATTACGATAATATTGCAGCTATTGCAAAAGCTTAGAACCGTTATTACAATGGCAAGAGATGATAGATACGTCATAAACATTGTACCATTAGAGAATTTCTCACTACTGGCGCAATGATAGTGGATCATGTATGGTCTGATGATAACTTGATTGATCTTTTGACGAAAGGATTAGCTAAAGAGAAGGTTTTTAAAATCTCAGAAAAAATGGGACTCGGGCCTATAGAAAACTGAATCACATGTAAAGTAAACTCAACTTGAAAAACTGAAGATACCAAGAATCAAGTTCAAAGGGTAGCAACTCATCACAAGTGATATGAAGAGAATCATGATAAACTACTTAGAAAATCCATTCTTATGATTTAGTAATTAGCATGATATCCTGAAGCGAATGAAAAGACTAAACTTTGTTCTTAATGAATTCTATACTTGATGTCAAGTAGGGTAACTAGCTACATGAGTACTATTGACAGATTCACCATTATGGATGTGGAACTGAGGGCTGCTTCCTATGAAATTCTAGGTAAATTCTCTAGAGTATTCACTAAACTGGGATATATGCACAAGGCCTTAAAGCACGACCATTTAGAACATCACTCGAATAATACTTTGTGTGCAATGTTGTTAGAGGTATAGTTCAAAATCAATGGTTACTTTACAATATCCTAAATCATTGTCACTATGTAAAGGTTCATGTCTTAAGACAGCTTTGCTTAAGCATAATATTATACAGATTGATATTGCTCGATAAAAAAAATTCAAGTAAGAGACTACACTAAAAAAATTTCAAGTGTGGGATTGTTAAAAATTAAAAATTTGTGTAAGCAATTCTGGCTACATGATTATGGTAGTGCGATTGTGGTATCAGAATAGTGACTATCTACACGATCATTGATGTGTGATTGTAGCATGATCATGGCTGCCTACACAATCGTGTATACTAGTTGTTGATGGATTGTCAATGATCGTGCACGATCGTGGCTACACAATCGTAAATGTGCGATCATGGCTATGAGATCTTCATAAGCTGTGAACGATCGTGACTGTTACTTAAATAAGTCGTTGGATTGTTGCTAATTGTTAGACAATTTTTCATTGACCATCATAATAACAGATAGTTACGTTATTAATACTTGTCTGTTGAGCCTCCCTCATTTACTAAAAGATCGACGTTCCACCTCTCATTTAAATATAACAAAACTTCCACCACTCTAAGATCACTCCAATCTCTCTTGGTCTATCATCTCTATCAGTCTATTATCTCTTCGGCCTAAAATTTTATTTTTACTCTTTATATTTGTTTTTTTTTGTATACCAAGCATAAAAGTGTCTATCGAGTGTTAGAATTTTTGTGCGATTCCAATGTAGTTTATACCGACAAAATTAGAAGTTGTTTTGTCATGGAAATGACGAGTACGTGAAATTTTGTTTGCACATTCGAGATGAACTGTGAAACGTCTTAAAGAGAGTGAGATCTATGACTCAACCTATTTTTAACGTACTTTTGTTTTGTAGATTTTTTCACCCTGAAGCCTAGTTCCACCGAACTGCAACAACAGGAACTCTTGATCCTCATCCTTGTAGAGAATATCCATCCTCGTCCCCACCTCATTCCTCATTTTAGGGAGTCGAGGTATGGGTCGGGTAATTTCCATTCGAAAAGGGGTTGAAGTTAGGAAAAATTCCCTATCTTTCTTTTTAATTTTTTATTTAAAATAATTTTAAAATTTAAATTTAAATTAATAAAAAAATGATAACAAAACAATAAGATAAAAGCTTACTGCTTTACATTTAAGTATAAATAAGTATATACTTTAAATATAAATAAATAAAGAATATATATAATTAAAATAAATTATAAAAATATTTGGGGCAGGGCCGAGGTTTGGGGATAAATCAAGGATACCTAGCTCGTCCCCTATTGTAAACCCAATTTGGAGACCTAATTTATGTTTTCAATTTGACCCCATCCCCGATCAAACCAAAGATTCACTGCTTCAATCGGAACAGATACCCTTAGGGACTCCATCCCCACAGAGGTTTTAGCCATCCCTATTAAGATTATTGTTGTAAGGACCCAACTTTCAGACTAAGCAGAGATTCTTACTTTAACATAAAGACACTTTGTTTAAACATAAAAGTTTGTAATTACTGTTTAAATTAAAAGCAAATAAATATCAAAGAAACTTTGTTTGAGCCCTATTTCAAACAAAATAAAAGCTCAAAGTATTGTTTATAAACTCACCAAAGAAAATAAATAGTTGTTCTAAACATGAAACTCAATTCAATCATCAAATAAATAAAATAAGAAAATAAAATTATTAAGCAGAAGCATTTTGAAATAGTGTTCCCATACGGTGATCACAAGTCCTTCTTATCCCTCGTCGGTCTACCCTCGTATTACCTTTGCCTGAAAATGTTAAACATGAAAATGGTAAGTATAAAAGTATACCCAGTAAGCGACCCACTACTAGTCCCATTATGGATAGTTCCGTTATGGGTAAAAATGGTTAACTTCTTATTTGGAGGTACCTTGCACTATAACAGTCTAGTGATCCCAAGGAACGCACATATCAGTCTAGTGATCCAGAAGGATGTATATATTAGTCTATTGATTCCAAAAGATACACACATCAGTCTAGTACCCCCGAAGAGTGCACATATCAGTCTAGTGCTCTCGAAGGATGCATATATAAGTCTAGTGCTCCCGAAAGATGAATATATCAATCTAGTACTCCCGAAGGATGAACAAGTGGTGATCCCGTAGGACACTATACAAAGTACAGTACCCCATAGAAAAGTTAACAATTTTTCCCCAATTCAATCTAAGCAGTTCATAACAGTCACATCAAAGTACAATTAAGACTAGCAACATTTCGCCTTTTCTACACATAACGAGTAAAATATAAACACATTAGTGCATATCACAATTCAGTCAACAATAAAAGTCATGAATTGACGCATTAAGTTTACATAACAGTCAACCCATCTCAATTCAGTGAAATCCATCAACACATTCAAATTTATATGTAGCAGTCAAGTCCTTTCAGTCCATACATTCCAACAGTATAGAGTCCAGTAGTGGAAATCCCTTACCTTAACTTTAGTCAAGCTCCTTGATCAAACTGAATCCAATAACCAAATCCTAAACATAAGTAAACAGAAAATCCAACACTTTTCCAAAACAATTTCCTCTATCTAATTCACCCAAATGTGAATTTGACAACTTGTTCACGTAGAAAGAGAATCGACCCCCAACCAAACTTGTCGAGAACCAAAGAATTCAAGCACAAACTCCTCACGACAACATCAAGGATCAAACAATAACCCAACCAAAACAAATACAACATTTGTACTTAAACAATGACTATGAAAAAAACCACAAAATCTACAAATTTCACCCTTACCACAAACCTCAATGGTTCACGGCAAGGCAGAGGCAATGGCTCATGAGCTGAGATGAATGAAGATAAAGAAAGTACTAAGCTTCGAACGTGACAGTCGGATGAGGATAGTTCGATGGCTGGCACGTTGCGGACAGTGGACAAAATACGCAACGACGACAAAACTTTGCAGATGAAGATAGTCTAAGTCTATCGGCTAAGAGAGACACGAAGGTGGTTAAATGAAAAGGAAGAAGAAGAAGACAAAGCAGGGATGGGCTTTGCATGCGACAAACAAAGGAGAAGAGGAAGTGACGGCAACGGCTGCTTGGTGGATGGTGAACAGTTGCAAGACTAAAGCACAATGAAGAGGAAGAGATGAGGCATGCAGTTTGAAGGGAAATTGCAAAAAATAGGCTAAAAATGGGATAGTAAATGAAATTTAGGATTGTTTTTTAAAAAGTTGAGATTTAGGACAAATTTGGAGTGAAATGTCCAAAATACCCTTATTTAATTTTCCCCCTTTTCTTCTCTTCAACCTAAAAACAAAACAAACCAATA
>JBBPDI010000020.1:18844716-18870373 GCA_037974545.1 Cucumis variabilis
ATTAACTTACTGATCATGGTTTTATCAAATGGACATAAATATATCTATAGTGAGGGGAGTGCAACTACGAGACTTTAGTGGAATGACTCGTTACTTAACGAATGTTGATTAACTCAATCTAAAAGAGTTTAGCCAATTAATCTTGAATCGTTGGAGCCCATGATCTATAGGTCCATTAGGTTCCACTGCTAGCTCATATGGAATAAACTTAGAATAGTGTGATAGAATAAGTCGTATTATTCGAATTGGAAGAAGAGAGAGAAACTGACAAGCATATGTGATATAGTCATCGGTTTTCAAATTAGAAATAGAGCTTTATGTTTAAATAAGATTTAAATACTATAAATATGAATACATATTCATATTAGAAAGTTTGGAATTGATGGAAATGGTCAAAAGTTGTAAAAAAAGTTAAAATGTTGACTTTTGACTTTGAAAAGTCAAACTTTGGCCGACCTTATATTCAAATGTGATTTGAATTTTGGAAAAATGAATGCGGATTCATGTTTGGGAGGTTGAAATTAGTCAAGAAGGATAAAATGGTAAAAAGTCAAAATATTGATTTTTTACTTGAAAAAGTCAAAAATTGACTTTTGACTTGAAAGGTAAAATGACCATTTTACCCTTAGACTAAGGTAGTGGAGAAATCCAACATTTTGATGGATAATCCCACTAACACTTAGTGGGATATATGGCTACATGTGATGTAGACACCTAGCCCACTAAGTTCCACTAATTGTTAGTGGAATATAAGGTGTTGAGATTTGGCAAATTAATTACATGCATTTTTGCATGTAATGAAGTTATAAATAGGAGAGTTTTCAAATAGTTGAGAACTTTTGCTATTTTCTAGTAATTTTAGAAATTACTAATTATTACACCCTAAAATTTCAACAAATTTTATTCCCTCCAATTTCCTTTTATCTCCTTGTTTTTCTAATACCAAATTGGGTCCCACAACCCGGTTCTCTGTCTCGAGGATAGTAGGTAAATTCTAGTGGTTGTCCCGGTTTGTGTACGTGAGTAGATTTCAAAGTTTTTGAAAGGCATCAAAGGTAATATTTTCTAAACCCTAATTTGTTTAGTTTAGGGTTGCATGTTAACAAGGGGCAATTAGAGTAAAATTCATTCCTTTTTTCCGTTGTGCAGGTCTTCCGTTTCCATCAATTCTTACACTCCTAATTATGAGATTGACATCTAATTTCTATTTGATTAATTACCATTATTGGTATTATCTAATCTCTATATGATCGAACTTTGTTCAAAACTCTACAAATTATTCTATATCGTTGTTATAGTTGTTGCCTCCTTCCATTTGCAATATATATATATATATATACTAACTATGACAATCAGATAACAATATCAAACACTACAAATTATGTTTCAAAGAATTGAAGGTTTTCATAAGGAAATCAGAAGACAATCAAGGGCCAATATTCAAAACTACTGACTAATTGACAAAAATGGACAAGAATGAACAGATTGATTTTTCTTTCTTATTCTCCATGTATTTGTGTGATTTCTCCTTTAGGTTACAAGATTTAAATATGTTATTAGTTATTTTGTTGAAACAAAATAACTTCCTTTTCTAGCAAAAATTAGTTGTAACTAATTTTATTTCTTTTCTTTAAGGAGTGCAAGGGTTGAAGCTTTTTGCAAAAGATAGATCACAACAAATCTCCCTCTTGAACTATATTCTACTTGAAGATCGATAGCAAGGTATTTACCCATCCTTATTTAAATCCACCACATTTAGTAGATTTAAACATAGTTTAAACTTAGATCTTGGTAAGGCTTTTGTTAGAAAATCAGTAGCACTCTCTTTAGTTTTAACTTTTAGGATATTCACCATTTCTTTTTCAATGATGTCTCGAACAAAGTGTAGTTTCACATCAATATGTTTAGTTTTGTCATGGTATTGTTGGTCCTTTGTGAGGTGAATTGCACTCTGATTGTCACACTTTACCTCTATAGCTTATTGATTGTAGCCTAGTTCTGAGACTAATCCCCTTAACCACATAGCTTCCTTCACAGCTTCAGAAACAACTATGAACTTTGCTTCAGTAGTTGATAAGGCAACTACTGATTGTAAATTTGATTTCCAGCTGATAAGATTTTCTCCTAAAGTTAAGACAAAATCAATTAGTGATAATCTTTTATCAGGATCTCCAGCAGAATTAGCATTCACAAAGCTTCTGACTAGTAGTTTGGAATCATTAAGAGTTTTATAAAGTAGCCCCTAGTTTGTAGTTCCAACTAGTTATTTGAAAACCCATTTAGTTGCCTCCCAATGGATCTTTTCTGGGTTTCCCATGTACCGACTCACAAGACTTGAACTGTGAGCTAGATCTGACCTAGTACAGGCCATTAGATACATTAGGCTGCCTATAGCATTAGAGTATTGTACATAGCTCATTGCTTGTTTGTTAGTTGGATCTTTATTTGAGTATCTTGTTGATATTTTAATGTGTTGTGCTAGAGGTGTAAACACTGTTTTTAAGCTAGCCATGTTGAATCTACATAGTACTTTGTTGGTGTAGGTCTCCTGAGTTAGTGAGATAACTCATTGTTATTTCTATCTCTCATTTCAATTTCTAAGATCTTTTTAGCTGCCCCTAGGTCATTCATGTCAAATTCAACACTTAGTTGATCTTTGATTTTCTTTAACTTGATTGGATCTTTTCCTACTAGTAGCATATCATCAACATAGAGTAAAAGATAGATGTAATCACCTTCAATGAGCTTCTTGTAGTAGACACATGGTTCATATGGACTTCTAATAAAGCCTATCTTACTGATGTAATCATCAAAATGTTTGTATCAACACCTTGGAGATTGTTTTAGGCCATTTAAAGACCTATTTAGCTTACATACCAGCTTCTTTTTGCTTTTTACTTCAAAACCCTTAGGCTGCTCTATGGAAATTCCTCTAAGCTTCCATGTAGAAAGCCAGTAGTAACATCTAGCTGCTTCAGCTCAAGATTTTCACATCCTACAACAGATAGTAGGATTCTTATAGAAGTGTGCTTCATAACAGGGGGAAAATCTCATTATTCTCTAAACCCTCATTTTGCTTGAAGCCTTTAGCTACTAGTCTTGCCTTAAATTTTATTTTGTCATTCAAATCACCAATCATCTTCTTCTTAAAGACCCATTTACGTGGAATGATACATTTTATTTTGTCATTCAAATCACCAATCACCAATAGGTAGAGCTTTTGTTGGAAGTTGATCATGATGCTAGGGTTTGAGTCTTTCAAATTTGAATGAATCTCTACTTGGTGACTAGTAGAAGGTTTATTCAAATTATGTTCAGCAAAAGGTGTTACTTTGATAGACTCTATATAGATTTCATTCTCCTTGAAAACAACATCTCTGCTTATTAGACTTTTTTTTTTAGAAAAATCCCAAAGCTTGTAACCTTTATCACCATCAGAGTAGATAATAAACATACATTTAAGGGCTATAGGTTCAATCTTGCTTTGTTTGATGTGGACATATGTTGTACACCCAAAAGGTTTTAGATTAGAGAGCTTAGGGCTAGCTTCAGTCTATCTTTCTTCACGAGTCTTCATGTCTATAAAAACACAGGAGCTTCTATTCACTGTATAGGTGGCAGTAGCTAAAGCTTCAGTCCATAAATTTTCTAAGATTGTTGCCTCTGAAATCATACGTCTCACTCTCTCCATCAATGTTTTATTCATCCTATCAGCAATTCCATTCTGTTGAGGAGTGTAAGCAACTGTTCTGTGCCTTGATATACCAAACTCATCACATAGAAAGTTAAAATCATTACTAAGAAACTCTAGACCATTATCAGTTCTTAAGTACTTAATCTTCCTTTTAGATTGAGTTTCTACTTTAACTTTTCAACTTTTAAAACATTCAAAAGTTTGATCTTTAGATTTTAGAGGATAAGTCCATACTTTTCTGGAAAAATCATCTATAGGAGATAAAAAGAACCTTGATCCTCCCCAAGAAAGAGTTCTAGCTGGTCCCTAAAGATCATCATACACATAGTCAAGTGTGGCTTTTGAATGATGTTCTCCTTTAGAGAACTTCAGCCTCTTAAACTGGCCAAAGATACAGTGTTCACAAAAGCCAAGTCTTTTTACTCCTCTAGCTTGAATCAGCCCTTGTTTTGTTGTTCAGTAAGTCCTTTTTCACTGATATGTGAAAGTCTTCGTTGCCATTGAAGGGATGAGAAGTCCTTGACAACGAAAGATTTTACAGAGACCTTAGATCAATTTAATTGGAAACTTAAAAATATCGTACATTGTCAATAGTTATAGAAACAATTTTCTAACTAAGGCTAAGCATGCTTTAAAATTATAGACTAGAGAAAGAAGAACTCACATAGTTTGACGCCTCTGAATCTACTAAAACTCTAAATTGAGGACATCACCTGTCGAAAACCTTTCTATCCTCTGGGATGAGATTTGTTTGTGGGAACCAATTGGAATGAAAAAATCTTTTTGAGAGAATATCTAAGAGAATTTGAAGAGAGGTAAAGACTTAGGTTGAAAAACCTATTTTCTTCTGAGTATTTATAACTGCCTCTTCTTCAGGAAGTTGGAGAGAATCATGAAATTCTTTTAATTTTAAAAATATTAAATTATGAAAATATTAAATTAGTTAATTAATATTTCATTTAAATCATATTTAATGAATATCTCTCACATATCTTATAATTTTAATTTAATTAAATCAAATTCTCCAATTAATTAATTTCTAAATTAAATATCTTATATTTAATTTAATTAAAATTTAAATCATATTCAAATATTAATTTATCTCATAACCTATAATTTTAATGTGTATCATATACGCATTAAATTTTAACCTAATGACATATAATTATATACACACACATATATATATATGAATTCAATTTACATTAAGTTAATATTTGAATTCATTCAAATATTTTATTTCTCATAAATTAATTTTGAATCATTTTCTAAAGTAAATTTGAACTTTTTAAATTACAACCAATATAAAAAAATCTCATTATTGTTTACGAGCTAGGAAGGGGATCTTAGATCAGAAGCTACAACGATATGAGATTAATTGGCTAAACTCATTAATCAATATTCGTTAATTGTGTGTACACTTCACTAAAGACTCACAGCTGAAATCTTTTCACTATAGATATATTTCTGTGTCTATGAATATAGACCAATAACAGTAAGTTAGTCGTTCACGAGTATTCGTAGCACCAGTTGGGTCAAATTATCATTTTACCCCTGGGTTACTTCTAGTTCTTATATACCAGTGCTTCTCTAATGTACAATCTGTTTATGGTCTAACTAATAAACAAAAACCCCTATCATCTTGTAAAGAGGGTAAGACTCTTTGTTCAAGTCCTAGAGACACCATTTAAGAAAATACTCATCTGCTTACCATAAAGTTGGGAAGGAGTGAATTCCATCTTGGTGATTATGTTTTCAGCTTTCCACTTCGTCTTTTCTCCAAAATGATAAGCATATTGAGTCAGTAATCTGGTCACTCTCACTCATACAAATCAAAGGATAATCTCTCTCAAAAAAGAATTGATAATACACTAAGGATTAAGACTAAGTTACCTAGGTCATCCTAATGAAATAGAAATCCAACTAGTTAACGGAGTTACATCTAGTGGTTACTATTCGTGTTCCGGTTTTATGCAAACTTATTACATATGATGTCCTCACTCGTATGTCACCTACACGAATGCGTTGGATCATTGCATTTGTATCAAATACAAAGTGATCCGTATCCATAGTGTTACCAGAATAAGGTACCCAACTTGATTCCTATACTATAGACCCTTTAAGTTGTATCTCGAACATTGATCCCTGTATGTCTTTACATTCTATTCAAGACTCATTAAACAACTCAGTGTCTCTACATAAAGTTTAAGTTTACTTAAAATTAGTCTCAGAACTTAGTTTATTGGATTTAAGATTATAGTATTTAATTTTTCAACAACGACTTTATTGAATTGAATATGATTACAAACTATGAGTTTTAGGACAAAAATTCCAACAAACTCCCACTTGGACTAAGTTGATACTTTAGCCGTGAGGGCTTTTGTAAAAGGATCAACAGTGTTTTGCTCAGAAGAAATCTGGGTTACTACAACGTCACCACGATGTACAATTTCCCTGATAAGATGGTACTTGTGTTCAATATGCTTTCCCCTTTTATGGCTTCTAGGTTCTCTTGAATTTGGAACTACTCCATTGTTGTTACAGTATAAAGTGATTGGTAGATGTATATTTGGAACAACTTCCAGATCTGTCAAGAATTTTCTTAGCCATACTGCTTCTTTTGCTGCTTCACAAGCTCACTACGTATTTAGTTTCCATTGTGGAATCAACTATACAAGTTTGTTGTTATGCTTCTCCAAACTACTGCTCCTCCCATTAAAGTGAATATTGATCCTTATGTCGACTTTCTAGCATCTTTATCAGTTTGAAAATTAGAATCAGTGTATCCATCAAGGATCCAATCCTTTGTACCATACACGAGTATGTAGTCTTTTGTTCATTGAAGATATTTTAGAATGTTCTTAACGGCTGTCCAGTGATTAAGTCCATGATTGGATTGATACCTACTGAACATCCCAACTGAGTAGTAAATGTCAGGTCTAGTACATAACATTGCATATATCAAACTTCCAACGGCAGAAGCATAGGGAATATTTCTCATATCCTCAACTTCTTGAGGTGTCTTAGGACATTGTTCCTTTGACAAATGAATTCCATATCTGTACGGCAGCAGACCCTTTTTGGAATTCTGCATTTTATATTTGGACAACATTTTATTTATATAAGATGCTTGAGACAAAGCTAGTGTTTTGTTCTTACGATTTCAAACAATTTGGATTCCGAGAACGTATTGTGCATCTCCCAGATCTTTCATTTGAAATTGCATAGCTAGCCATTTCTTGATATCAGTAACATATCCTACGTCATTTCCAATAAGTAGAATATCATCTATATATAAGACTACAAATGCTACAATGGAATTAACGACCTTTTTGTAAACACAAAACTCGTCAACATTTTGTTCAAAGCCATAAGATTTGATCGCAATATCAAATCTTATATTCCAGGATTTAGATGCTTGTTTTAATCTATAAATGAATTTTTGAAGCTTACAAACCTTTTGTTCTTGATCTTGTTCTATAAACCTCTTTGGTTGAGACATATAGATACTCTCCTCAAGATTACCATTCAAAAAAGCTATCTTGACATACATCTGCCAAATTTCATAATCATAAAAGGTGGCGATGGATAAGAGTATTCTAATTGACTTTAGCATAGCAACGGGAGAGAAAGTTTCTTCATAGTCTACTCCCTCTCTCTGGGTATAACCCTTTGCCACAAGTCGAGCCTTAAAAGTCTGTACTTTACCAGCTTGGTCTCGTTTTCTCTTGTAGATTCATTTACAACTAATGGATTTTACATCATTCGGTGGATCTACTAGAGTCCAGACAGAATTGAAGTACATAGATTCCATTTCGAGGTCCATGGCTTTGTTCCATTTGTCACGATCTACATCATTCATTGCCTGTTTATAGGTTAATAGATCCTCTACGCCATCATCAGGTATGACGACTTGAGTTTCAGTTAAATCCAAATAACGATCAAGCTGATGAACAACCCTCCCACTACGTTGAGGCTCTCTCAACTCTTGAGAAGGATGTGATTGACTAGATTTCCTAGTTTTATCAACTACTTTAGTGGATGAACTAGGTTTCTCTATAACACTTTTGGAAATTTCATTTAATACTAGTTTTCTACGAGGTTGATGATCCCTAATGTGGTCTTCCTCTAAGAATGTGGCATTTGTTGACACAAATACTTTATTTTTTTGAGGTTTGTAAAAAAAACCACCTCTTGATTCTTTTGGATAACGTATAAAAAAGCATAATTTTGAACGATGTTTCAATTTTTTAGAATTTTGCACCAACACGTGTGCTGGACAATCCTAAATTCTAAAATAACGTAAACTTCCTTTACGCCCTTTCCACAGCTCATAAGGTGTTTCTAAAAGACTATTAGAGGGAACATTATTCAAAATATAAACGGCTGTTTCTAAAGCATATACCCAAAAAGAATCTGGTAACTGAGCAAAGCTCATCATAGAGTGAACCATGTCTAACAAGGTTTGGTTTCTTCTTTCTGATACACTGTTCTATTAAGGCATACTAGGTGTAGAGAGTTGTGACTGGATTCCATTTTATTTTAAATAATCTTGGAATCGTCAGTCCATATACTCTCCACCTTGATCTGATCGAAGTATCTTTATCGTTTTACCTAATATGTTTTCGATTTCAGCCTTATATTCTTTGAACTTTTCAAGACTATTAAACTTATGGTGTATTAGGTAAATATGACCATACCTTGAATAATCATCAATGAAGCTGATGAAATATTCATATCCACCTCGAGCTTTGACATTCATTAGTCCACTGAGGTCCGAATGTATGAGCTCTAAGAGTCTTTTGGCTCTTAGACCTTTTTCAGTAAAAGATCTCTTAGTCATTTTTCCTTCAAGACAAGATTCACAAGGAGGTAAAGAGTTATGTTCTAACGGACTTAGAAGCCCACTTTTAACCAATCTCCCAATCCTATTGAGATTTATGTGACCAAGTCTTAAATGCCATAAATAAGCATTAGAAGAAACTTTTTGTCTTTTATTCTGAGTTTCAACTGTTCGAAATATTTCAATATTTAAGACAAAATTTGCTTTGGTTAGTCTTAACTTATATAAGTTGTCTTCAAGTATGGCTGAACAAACTAGAATACCTTTATAGAAAATGAACACTTTATTAATTTCAAAAGATATTATATACATTTGTTCCAAAATACAAGAGATAGATATTAAATTTCTTCTCATTTGAGGTACATATAAGACATTCTTAAGTATGACATATCTATTTTTAAAAAACAACTTTATATCTCCCACTGCTTCAGCTGAGACCATCTCTCCTGTTCCAACCTTGAGAGTGATCTCGCCTTCTGAAAGCTTTTTCCAAGAACTATTTTGCTGAAATGAGAATCAAATATGGTTAGTGGCTCTTGAATCAAGTATCAAGGTAGAATTTTCATATTCCACTAAACATGTTTTTACAACTAGTAAATCATATTTACCTTGTGTTTCCTTCTCTACCTTTCTTTCTGCAAGTTCTTTGGGCAGTTTCTTAACCAGTGTTTGTTCTGGCCACAATGGTAACACTTACCTTTTTCTATAGCTTTCTTTCTCTTGTTATGTTTGGGAACCTTTCCTTTTCCCTTCTTCTTTATTTGAGCAATAGGTTTTGAGGGTCCAACTTTAGTTTTAGAGGACAATCCTTTTGAAAACTTTCTTTTTGTGGTAGCAACATTTGCTTCCACTTGCTTTCCCTTACCCATAGTAAGGTTCTAGAATCGTTGGAGCTCATTCAAAAGGGTTGTCAAGTTAAACTCTATCTTGTTCAAAGATACATTCGTCTGAAATAAAATGAAGCTCTTCGGAAGAGACTCTAATATAAAGCTAACTAAATTAACCTCCTCGATGGGATCATCATCATGTTTAGGACATGTTCTCTAACAGAGGTTCCTTCCTTCATACGCTTAGTGTAAATGTATTTGACTGCCTCGTGTCTTCAGGACCGTTCTGGTTGCCCAAACATTCTCTTTAATGAGTCCATAATCTCTTTAGTTGTGGCTAAGGATTCATGTTTCTTTGCTAATACATCAAACATGCTGGCAAGAATGTAGACACGAGCTTTTTCATTGGCTTTTATCCATTGATCATATGCATTCCGACTAGTTCGGTTAGCATTAAAGGTGGGGTTTTGAGGACATTCCTCAGTTAAGACAAATCTTCAACCACTAGTATCATGTTAAGATTTGATTTTCATGCAGCATAATTATCGCCATTAAGTTTTTCAGAAACTAAAAGTTGAACTATTGAGCTATTCATGCTGAAAAACAAACATATTCTTGTTAGAAAAACTATAATCATAAAGAAACCAATTTAATTTAGTAATTACTAATAATGTACCCTTCATTATTTGTATTTTGCAACAATATTTCAAAGGTTTAGAACAACCTTTTTCGAAGGGTAGTTGATTATTCCTCATTTGAACCAAGACAATCTTGACTAATGCTATCTCTAGAATAACTACTTATTCTTTATAGCACTTAGTTAACGGTACTTTGGTCGAGAATATACTAACAATTTAGTAATTCTTGTAAGTGTTACCCGTCATTTTTTGGATCTCATATATTAGACCTAATATAAGAAAACTAATATAAGAAAACCTATCCATATTTGAAGTTCACGGTGTTCCGAAATCTATAATACAACCCTCCGAAGAAAACGTCGCTCCAAGGCAGAAAGTAGACATATTATAGAAATCTCACGGTGTGACCTACTGAAAGAGATTGTGGGATGTGCTGTCACATATCCCTCACCCACTTACTATCAACTACTTCCCCTATTCACCTTGATATTGATCCATGCAAACAATCTCCGAAGGGAGTCTGCTTCTATGCACGGCCCAAAGTCCTGCATGGACCTCACAGTGTGAACTCTTAGGGATGCTAGAGCTTTAAAAACGTACATTACTTCTCTCTAGTTGAATTGTTCTATAACGGTTTTAAGGATAATTAAAACTTCAGGATTTATATTTAGGCTAACTTAAACAAATCCTAAGTCTAGGTAAAACATCCGAGTATAACTATTATACAGGATTTTAACCTATGATTTCTAGGTGATAAACTAATTTTTATTACCTCACATCTCTCACGTATGCTCATAAAACTAGGTTAACTAGGCTCAAGAACTGATTACGATATCCAGGTAGGAGGTGTTTCGTAAACCTCAACTTAAGAACCTCCAACCTTAGTCATCTTATCTGACTTGTTGACAAGATTGAACCAGGTGAGCCTCTTGTAACCAGTTTTACAAGATATCGACCTATTTCTATAAAATGTTTTGGAAGATATGTTTAACCTAAGTGAGCATGCATTTTATCTTTGTTATAGATTTTAAAAGTCTAATTTATTTTATAACACTTAAAAACATTAGACATATTCTAAAATTAATCATTTAACAATATAGAACTATTATAAAAACCAATCAATTAATATGGATGTTAATTTATTTAACTTTTAATTAAATCATATTTAATTAATTTAAATAAATCAATAATTAATTAATTTGATTAAATCATATTTAATCAAGAATAACTTAATTAATTAATCATATTAATTAATTTTCATATTAATAAATTAATATGCATACTATACAACATAACCATTATATCATACTTTTAATGCATGAACATGTTAACCTATGGTGAGATTTTAAATCTATATGACATTCAAAATGCACATACAAATTTTTTTACAAAATAAAACATACATCACATGCATAAATTAAAAAAACACCATAAAATGAATTGATTTTGGCCCCTAAATTAAGCTAAGTATTAAATTATTACATTAATAATTTTGTGCAGTACAGAACCACTCCCGAATGCTTCAAACCGGCTGAAAAAACTCATAGAAACAGCTTGAACTAATCCAGAACCATATTCATTGGGCTTAAACCGAATCAATCAACCAAACCAGGCCCAGACACAAGTGGAGTTGGGCCGGATGGACTGGGCGGGCGCGGGCTGGCTCGGATGGAGTCGCTGGCTCGGGCTTGATGGAGCATACGAGCTTGGGCCGTGGGCCACACACGAAGCTTAGGCCGAGGCAAGGGGCGAGTATGGCTGGGTTTTCAGGTGTGATTCCTTCCTCTCAGGTCTGTCCTTCTCTTTTCTAAAAAAAATACCTTTTCTCTCACCCGATTGAACAAATTACAGCCTTTAATCAACTCTAATGACTCTTTTAAAATTACAAACTCTTTGCAATAATAAATTAAGCCATTAACAAGGCTAATTACAATAATTAACACACAAAAAAAACACTTAATCTAGAGCCAAAATTATAATATATTCATTTTAGTTCAACCATAATTTATCTAATAAATTTGAACCCACCACATGCAATTGGGTAAAATTAAAGCATGCTCTGATACTACATGTTAGAAAGAGACATGCATAGTAGAAAAAAGGAAATGAAAATTACCCTAATTTCCCTTAATTAACATGTAACCCTAAACTAAACAATTTAGGGTTTAAGAAATTTTACCTTTGATGCTTTTTAAAAAAAAAAAAAAAACTTGAAATCTCCTCACGTACTTAAACTGAGACAACCACTAGTAGTCACCTACTATTCTCTGGACAAAGAACCAGATTGTGGGACCTAATTTGGTGTAGAAAATAAGGGAGATAAAAGGAAATCGGAAGGTAGAATTTTTTTGGGGGGGATTTTGAAGTGTAATAAAAGTAATTCCTAAAATTACTAGAAAATGGTAAAAAAAATTTTAACTATTTGAAAACACCCCTATTTATAACTTAAATACACGCAAAAATGCATGTAATTAATTTGTAAAATCTCAACACCTAATATTTCACTAACAATTAGTGGAACTTAGTGAGCTAGGTGTCTACATCTCATGTAGCCACATATCCCACTAAGTGTTAATAGGATTATTCAACAAAATGTTGAATTTTTCCACTAACTTAGTCCAAGGGTGAAATGGTCATTTGACCTTTCAAGTCAAAAGTCTAACTTTGACTTTCCATGTCAAAAGTCAATATTTTGACTATTTACCATTTTGTCCGTCTTGACTAATTTTGACCTCTTGAGCATGAATCCGCATTCATTTTTCCAAAATTTAAATCACATTTGAATATAAGACCGGTCGAAGTTTGAATTTTCAAAGTCAAAAGTGAACATTTTGACTTTTTACACCTTTGACCATTTCCATCAATTTCGAGCTTCTTAGTATGAATCCGTATTCATATTTATAGTATTTAAATCTTATTTAAACACAAAACTCTATTTCTAATCTGAAAACCGACGGCTATATCATATATACTTGTCGATTTCTCTCTCTTCTTCCAATTCAAACAGTTCGACTTATTCCATCACATTGTTCTAAGTTTATTCCATATGAGCTAACAGGGGAATCTAATGGACCTATAAATCATGGGCTCCAACAATTCAAGATTAACTAGCTAAACTTTTTTAGATCGAGTTAATCAACATTCGTTAACTAACAGATCATTCCACTAAAGTACCATAGTTGCACTCCCCTCACTATAGATATATTTGTGTTCATTTGATAAAACCATGATCAATAAGTTAATCCTTCACAGGTTGTTCATAACCGCGGCTGGATCAAAATATCGTTTTACCCTCGAGACTACATCTTGCTCATTAAGTCCCACTAATCCAATATTGAACAATTAGTTTAAGGTCGAACCTATAAACTTAATACCTCTCAACCAATGAGAGGGTGTGACCCCTTCTTCAATACTTGAATTCAGTGCTTAAGATAACAACCTATCTACTAACCCTAAAGCGGGTAGGAGCGAATTCCATCTTGCATCCTATGTCCCTAGTTATCCACCCAATCTTACCCTTGAAATGGGAGGCTTATTGGACCAACGTTGATGAGTTGTCCTCACCTAGACAGATCTAAGGATAATCTCGTATGAACAGGAGTTCATAGTTAGCTCAAGATTAAGATTAAGTTACCTAGGTTATCAATAATCGAGATAGTCAGTTTTAAACAGTTAACGGTATTAAAACTTAAAAGTGACTATTTCATGATTCGATCTTATGTAAACACTTTACATAGGATGCCTCCACTTTCATTCTCTACATGAATGATTCAGGATCACCTCGTCTGTACTTACTACAAAGCGAGTCACATCTATAGTCTGTCTAAATAAGGCGTTCACTATTATTCATATACTATAGACTATTTAGGCTATATACTCGAATTTGATCCATGTTTATGTCTCTACATAAAGTTTAAGTTTACTTAAAATTAGCCTCGGAACTTAGTTTATTGAATTTAAGATTATAATATTTAATTTTTCAATAATGACGAATATGATTACAAACTACGAGTTTTACGACAAAAATTTCAACACTTAGGATGTTAGTTTATTGGATTTAGGTTATTAAGACAAAAATAATAATGTAATCAATAATAGTTTACTTCCTATTCTTTGATTTTCTCTTTGATAATTTTTGTTTCGATTGAAGTCTTCTTTGTCGTAAGGTCTATATCTTCTGTTTTCATTTCTTCTGAAGTTCTTTTCCCTATCAGGACAATTTCTTTTAAAATATCACTCTTTGTGGCATATCAAACATTTCAGCTCTGGTTATCTCTCCTTGATCTTTGACTCTTGTTGTTTTTTTAAAAAGAATTTTCCTCCTTTGAGAATAAATATTCTTCTACATTTGAAGTCTTGTTTACGGTCTTTAATTCAAGTTCCTTGCCTCTTAAAGCTGTAATGATTGATTGTCTCTCTACCATACTTCAGGGTTGTCTTCAATTCTTTGTAGGTGTCATAGATCAAATTAATAAGAATAACAACTTCACTTTTTGCCCCCAAATTCTCCCAAGTTTGATTAAGAGCATTGGTAAGTTTCTTGAACTCATCTAAATTTTCATCAAGATTCTTGTTTTGATTCATTTTAAATGAAAATAACTTCTCCCTCGTGAACATCTTGTTTGGTAGGTCATTCTTTTCATATATTGCCTTCAATTTCTTCCAAGTAGCAAAAGTAGTGGTTTCTTCAATTACCTGTCTCAGCACATTATCATATTCATAGCAAGTGTACTGTAAGCTACCTCTTCCATTGTTTCTCTTTTTGATTTGGCCAAAGTTGCAGGGAGTTCTTCAAGGTCTTCTAAAGATTTTAAGGCCTTTTGTGAACCCACGATTGTAGTAATTCTTTTTGTCCACAAGGTAAAGTTTCCATTCCCATCAAATTTCTCAATTTCGTACTTCGTAGTAATCATTTTCTTTCTTTCCTTCTGATGGCTCTGATACCCAGTTCTCAAGAAAATAAAAAGAAATAGTTTCTCTATATTTTGAAAAAAGTTAACTTTGGGACAAGTGTAAAAAGTAGAGAAATTAAATGCAAGAATTTCATTTTTACCCTATTCTTTTTCTCTCACCTTTTCAACTTATCTTTGCAAACCGTCACTTACTTTTCTTTAATTTTTTTTTATTGTTCTTGGATTCTTCACCGAGAGAGAAATGAAGAAAAAAGGGTTTCAATGGAAGATGAAGAGAAGAGAAAAGCAGACAAGTGAAGATTATAGTAATGGTTCAACAAGTAGCCTACATCCAATCTTGAAAGAAGGTAAAGAACTTTTATTCAACATTCTTTAAGAAAATGACTCAAGACAAGAATGAACAGATTGATTTTTCTTTCTTCTTCTTCACGTATTTATTCTGTGACTTTTCCTTTAGGCTATAAGATTTAAATATGTTATTAGTTTCTAGAAAAAAAAATTAGTTGTAACTAATTTTATTTCATTTCTTTAAAAATCCAAAGGTTGAAGCTTTTTGCAGAAGATATGTCACAACAATCATATAATAATCACATAACAATCAAAATATTTTAAAAAATGATGGGCATTTTCGACATTGTACTTTAAGCCCATTAACGAATTTGGACAGAACTGATCAAATTTGTCAGTTTTACAATTTAAAATTCAAATAACATGGACCTAATCTAGTTAATTTGTTTTACTAAAGATGGAAGATAAATGGAACCCAAATTATCTTTTCTTTTTTTCCTCTAGCTTTTAAACTTCAGAGAAAGGGTATCAACTAAAATATACACATTTGATTTTTCTTAAAGAAAAAAGAAGCACAACACACCCAATTTGAATTAGGTAAAGACAAATGGATTTGTTCCGTATCAAAATATTACACTATAATTTTTAATTTTTGAATTTAATTGCAATTTAATTTATAAATTTTAATATTAGCACTTTTAACAACGACATTTTACTAAATAGAATCACTATCGATGTAGAGTTTTATTATTTTTTATAGTTATTAAAACTAAAATTAAAAATTTAATTCATAACTATTTGAAATTACTTATTAAACATTAATGTCAAAACTGAAAATGATTATTTAGTAAAAGAATCGAGATTAAAAGTATAATTTTTAGGAAAAGGATCATCACAACTTTCTCCAATTTTCTCAATCCTTAGTAAATTCTTTCTCAACTCTTCCTTATTTTTAATTAATCAATTTAAGTTTAAATATTATTTAATCCATTTTTTTTATCTTATTTATAATTTCTATACTTATGAGTTTTGTTAATTTTAAATTTTTTGATTTTAAAAATATAGCTTGTTTTTAAGTTATGAATTTAGTACAATTACATTAATTTAAATTTTTAATTTCTTATTTTACTCTTGAATTAGGTAATTTATTATGATTACATCGCTTGATTCGTATTTTCTTTTTGCTCTTGCATTATGAAAACTAGGACAATTTGATAAATTAAATATACGAAATTTACATATTGGATTTATAATATGAATTAAAAAAAAATTTAATCGCACGTAATGATTACGTAAAGAAGATTAAAAATAGATGTCATATTTAAAGAAATTACTACAAACTATTTTACGAAAACTGTGATGATTTGGTAATTTAACTATACGATATTTATGTATTGGAGTTAGAATATGAATTTTTTAAAAAATAATAATAACTCTTGCTCCTGCATTGTGTTTCATGTAATTAATTTCAGTTTATAACTCTCTTCTTAGAAATTGTTTTGTTCTTCATATATCTTTTCGTTTGAATGAAATTATGGTGCAAGTCATTGGTTTAAATCAAATGTTAAATACACGCAATTTGTGTATTGCATTTAGAATATCAATTAAAAAATAAAAATATAATTTATTCGCACGTAACGACCCAACATTAAAAAATATTGAAAATGGACGTTGTCTTTAAAGAAATTAATGAAAATTGCTTTACAAAAACTAGAACGATTTGGTAAATTATATTGTATACAATTTGTGTATTGGAGTTAGAATACGTTTTAAAAAATAGCAAATTTTATAAACTATTTATAACCTATAGCAAATTCTATCGCTGATAGTCATTGATATGCTATAGTGATAGAACAAAATTTTGCTATAACTTGTAAATATTTAATTTATTTTGCTATTTTAAAAACTACCCCTTTAAAATAATAATAATAATTTATTGGCACGAAACACATGCATAAAAAACATTGAAAATGGATAATGCATTTAAGAAAACTTATGGAACTTCTTGGAGGAAAATATAACAATTTAGTAAATTAAATATACGAATATTTGTGTATTGGATTCAAAATACGAATTTTAAAAAATAATAATAATAAATAATATTCATAATCTTTTCCACATAATCCTTCCCTCAAACAGATATTATTATAACATTACCTATTATAATTTTTCTCCCAAACGCATACTACCATAAACTACCATTCTTAATCTTTCTCCCAAACACATATTATCATAACACTACGTACCAATAATAAACTTTCTCCAAACACATATTATTATAACATTAGGATTATCATAATCCTTTTTTCCTATTAGGATTATCATAATCCTTTTTTTCTATAACTTATTCCCTCCCAAAAGCACCTTTAAAAATTAAATTGAAACAAAATTCAAATAAAAAAATAAAACTATGCTATTTTGAAACTTAATTAAAGACTAAAATCAAATAAAATTCAAAATATGAGAATCTTAAAAGAGTAACATGTTGAAGCATATTAACTAAATAAATATACTACATCCAAAATCTAGAGAGACAGGTTTTTTTTCGATACTCCTCGTAGTAAATTATATTTTTAGCGTTAGATGCGTGGTAAAAACTACTATAAAATGAATAAATAAATCTCCCAATTTATTTATTACCGAACTAATCTCTTTACATGTCATTAATTTTTAGCATAGAACCTGAAATGGGGTACCTATTGTTTTGAGGTTGTTGTATGTTATTTAATGTACTGTTTACCCTATAATTTTGGTCAAACATGCAAGACGTGGAATGAAACGTTAAGGTGAAAAAGAAAAAGTTAAAATATTTTTGTTAAGAATCCTAATGTATCAACTGGGTCAAATAAAGAGAAAATGACAAAAATGCCTTTAAAATCTTAACTTTTATGATGTTGCACAATGCTAGGGTCAATGCTCGAAAACATTGTCAAACAATTTAATTTCCTAATATTTTCAAGAAGTTAGCGTTTGAATAAATCTGCAAAAATAATTAAGCGATAAAACTTTTTTATGGTTAAGTATGCGTTTTTGCACGCGATCAAGTGGGTAGTTCACGAAAGTTGTGCAATAAGAAGAGAAAAAGTATTCGCGTAAGTTAAGAAGTGAGTTTTAACAATATTAGACTAGGTGTTTTGGGTGATCTTCACGAGAAGAACCAAGTGTTTCGCGAATAAGAAGTCTGCGAGCAAGTCTTGGAGTTTAAGTTCGTGATAAGAGTTCTATGAGAGTAAAAGTTGGTTAATTCGTGTGAAAGCTTTCTTATAGTAAAAATGTAACCACACAATAAGGTTATTCGCGAGAAATGTTAAGTGGTTGAAATTATTCGCGGTTTGGGTTAGGTGGGAATCAAGTTCTGGTAAAGAAAATGCCAGATCTGATTTGACAGGGGTTAATGTGTAAGATTAGGATTTAAGCATGGCTAGGTTGAATATTAAATTTACACGTGTAAAGTTTTAAGTAGGAGCTGGCAAACTGAGAAGAGTTTATACATGGCTAAGTTAGTTTAAGGACTCTATAAATAAGAGAATTTAAGTAACTAAGGAGGGAATGATGAGAGTTTTGTTGAAATGTTGAAGTGTTGCTGGTTTTATAGCCACGTGAGAAGAGGCTTGCGAGAAGAAAAAGGACTTCTTCAGTAAAGTTTTGTGAGTGCTTTTCTCTCAAATGAATTTGTGTTAAAAACTTTATTATGATTTCTCTTTACTGATTTGAAGGAAGAATTCAAATGAGAATGTTTCAAATAGATTTCTATGAAAAGTTATGATTACAAGCATGATTTATAATGTTAAAGCTTGATTTGTTGATTATGATTTCAATACTATAAAATGATTTTCAAATCATTAGTTGTTTCTTTGAAACGATGCTAACTTTTATGTACACATAAAGAGTCAAGGCCACCATGGGATGTACAGGCTACATGGTGATAAGAAGCATATAAAACTTGGCGATCTCAGTAACAAAGACGAATTTGTATGTTCTCGGATGTTATTGATACAATAGTCTAAACGCAAAAATGATTCGTTAAGCATAAAGAGAGGTTTATGTTAAATGAAATAATTTGTCATTATGTTTAAATGATTTGATATTATTTTTGCGAAATGATTATGAAAAGGTATTGTGAAAGGTTTTCATAAAACCTCACTAAGTCTTTTAGACTTATGTTTTAAAAATCTATCTTCCAGGATCAGGCGTTTAGGCCAAGTAGAAAGAAGGTTGAAGAATTTGTGTCGAGGTGATTCAAGACGTTTTGAAAATGGTTAAGCATTGGTTTTATTTGGTCAAAGTATTGTAATAATATATGTAACGCTATTATTAATAAAGTGTGTGTTTAGTTTGTATTTATTTTGCTTGTCGTTACATTTACCACCGTTGGGTTCTGAGTATTGTTAATAGTTTAAAAGGAGTTGAGAATAAGATTTGCTATAAGAAAATTAACAGGTTGTAACTAACTCGCATCTTATTCCCACTACTTCGACGTTTTGGTCGCAGTGCGGTTTGGGGTGTGACACTAACCTCTAACTCTTTTCGTCTCTCTCGATTTCTTTCTCAATTTCTCATATACTTTAGCCAATTTTTTGTGTGATTGTTGGATTGTATCTTCCACATTGGACTTCCATTTTTTGGTTAAGGTGAGTTATCTAACTTAGAAGTAGAAAAATAATTCTTTGGATTATGAGGATTAGTATTAGTTTTAGATTCTTTTATTTGAATGTTTGTGGTTCTTGTTTATTATGTTTGATAATGTTTAGGGGTATGTTAGGCTTGATCATCTTTGAAAACTTTGTTTTGATCAAGATTAACCACTACAAGAAAAAAAGTCTACGACGACAATTATTTTTTGTTGTAAATAAAATTCATGACAATTTCTTACAGTCATAGAATTCCTTATTATGGAAAGACTATAAAACTGTCACAATAAATGTTTTCATGACAGAAAATAAATGTCATTAATATTTTATAACAACAAATAACTGTCATTATTTATTTTTCATGACAACAAATAATTGTCATTGTTTATTTTTTTATGACAACAAATAACTGTCATTAACCCATATATATTAGAATAATTATCTGTTATCCTTTGCATATTGACGACAATTATAAAATGTCACAAATTCTTATAATATGAAATTTTTTCTCTGTCAAGGATATGTCAATCATGACACAGATTTTATAAAATCAAATGTTATTGTTTCAATATTGACGGCAGTTACAAAATGTCACAAATTTTTATAATTTTACATTTTTTTCGGTCATATATTCCTCCATTATTACATTTTTTTACAATAAAATACATTAATGACATTTCCTATTCTTCTTGCCACCCTGCCATTACTAACCAGTTCATTCACAAAGTTGTTCTATAATACATCACACTCATATGAAAACAAAAAGCCAGCACTTCAATATATATACGTTATGATACACTTCGTAATATTCGTACAATAGGATTGGTTAATAACCAGTTTTTGGTAAAGGGTAGTTTAAATACAAAAAGAATAAGTGCAATGACATCTTTTGCTACCAACAAGCTTAAAGTAAGTACATTGGAACCAAAATTTTGTTACCAACAATATAAAAAGTCTTATATCAATCAATTGCTCCAATATAGCTTCATTGCTCCAATGGATTCTTGCAAACCTAGTAAGAAAACAAAATCTCATTTTAGAGTATGACTAAGAACATTTCCAAATTAGTAAATCAATTCACAAGTAAACAAAAATAGAAAGTTTGTACGCCTAAAACTCTCATAAATCGGTCAAGTCACATAAGTGCCAAATTTGTGCATCAACAAGATAATGGTAATATTTAAAAAACTAAACAATGGTGTTTTTTAGCAAGTTGAGTTGTTTAAGAATTGAAAGATGAGCATTCTGGTCCTGTGGCAAACACAAATCCAAAAAATAGTAAGTGCAATTTCCAGCAAGATGTAACTAAGCTAAAAACAGACAAATACATGATCACATGAACAGTCTAGAGCAAGCTATTATTATAGTACAAGAGCATGAAACTACTGTACGAAGTAAAAGAACTTCTAATAGTCTAACATGTAGAAAACGCCCACTTTTACCTACAAACCAAAAGATATATTTATTTGGAAGAATGAACATTATTGCTATTAGTAGTCTAACGTGTAGAGTCCTAAATCTATAAATTGTCACTTATTACAGTACAAAATAAAAGAACTTCTAATTATAATCCTAATTAGACCAAATTCCATAAAAATGATCTACAGACCAAATGTAAAAATATAGTCATGACACAAGAGTATACATGGAATGAGGAAAGAAAACATAGGGCTACATATGTTGGTGTAGCAGTTGTTATGAGATATATTCATCAGATGGTGTTGCAAAGCAATATGAAGTAAACAAAGATGTGTACTAATGTGAAAGTGCACAATTACCACAAGTTAGACACTCAACATTTCTTACAAAAGAATAAGGCAAAACCATGAAAAAAGTAGAAAAAAATTTATTTTAAAAAATTACATAAAAAGTGTCCTAACAATCACCTAGTCATCCTACAAAGGTGGCTTTACTTTTAGGTATTGGAGGATCATCTCACAAAACTTCCAACCAAACAATGAACAAGTGAGTGATATTGTCTTTCACATGCTATAATAGATTTAAAATACTTCCTAACAAACAATGAACAAGTCGGTAAACCAAATAATGTAAAATTTTAATACATATAAATAGCTTTGGTAGAAAATAAATATAAAGGACTAATCTTTCACATACCAATTGTTTAAATTCGAAAAACCCAACTGATATATTTTCTACAGCGCAGTACAGGAATTATTTTACAATAACAGATATTCAACAAAAAAATTACAGTAACAGCCTAACAGATTTAGAAGAGCTTCGAGTAAAGCCTTCGCTTTTTTTTTTCTTTTTTTTTTCTTTTTTTTTTTTTGTTATGCATCATGTAACCCAGAAACAAATACAAAAAAGTTAGAATACTGGACAACCTCACTTAATATGTAGGTCTTTTAACATGCATAACTCCACCAAGCCTATGTCCACAGAGATGACTTGGCACTTAAAAGAATTATGTGAAGTTTGTTAAGTGTTGTAATGGTGAATATAAAATGAACTTTTCAAGCTGTAAAATTACACTTAACTCATGAAAGTTGTACACATTTACACTGTATCTACGTTTTTCAATTCACCAAGTTTTTTTTTCCTTTTTTTATTGATCAAGGCTATGGTTTTGCATCAAAGGGCGTCTTCATCACCAGGAGCAATTGAAAGAACTGTGACAAAATTCGACAGGTGAGTTCTTAACGTAGCAGGTTGTCACCTTAACTTACTCAACTTTGCCTCAAATCTCGCATGAGAAAGGTCTTTTAACTCATGTCCGTTTAGGAGTGATTGTAAAATAGTTAAAACATTTTTAAAACCTGATTTTATTCATTCAAAACTAAATTCATGCTATATAAAATTTATATTTAAAGTATAAAATTAAATATTACATTAATTTGGAGTGATAGACATGTTTCACAATAAAAATAAATTGATTTTAACTATTTTAAAATCACTCGAAACATATAACTAACTAATTCTCCATATCAACAACAAACATTTCTTGTGTCAGAATTTTTCATTGACAAAAACAAATAAATCATCAAAAAAAATAAAGTGTAATAAATCTGGTGGAATATTGTTTGATTTTTCAAATAAGTTACATTTTTATTTGAAAATTTATGAAGGGTATGAAAATTGCTAGAAATAGGTGCCCAATCACAAGTTTATCATATAACAAAATTTTGTTTTAATTTTACTTTTCTCTTTGTAATTGTGAAGGGAATATATAGTGATGAAATGCAAGCATTCAAATATTGCCCACATAGTTAAGTGTGGGAAAAATCCTTATATATGTGCCTTTTCTTCCATTACTTCTCATTCTCTCATAATTCTCTCATAAACCTGGTACAAGTGTTGACACTCGTGAAGGAATCAAAACGCAAGTTGGTGATTAACCACGTAACCCTCATAGATAATAGTTGTCATCAGTGTTTTTTTTGCCCATTAATAAAACTAAAAACCTATTCTTCTTTTCTATCTCACACTAACCTTAGCTTTATGCTAGTTGACATCTTCATTCCCTTCTCAATGAATCTATTCTTTTTTTTTATTTTAGATCTTCATTCTCTCCTCAATGATTAAGACTTCTACAAATTTTTAATGTATAAGTGGGAATTTGAATCCAGGATCTCTTGTCCATAGGTATATACAAATGCCCAGTTGAGCTAAACTCATGTTAACTAGCTTCTATAGCTTCTACAAATTTTAAAAACCCTAAATGACAAACTTTCAATTCAACTCATTAAAGTTGAACACAATAACTAATTTAATTTAGATAAAGTCACTTATTTTAATCTAATTATAATTACAACAGTTAACTTTTAAAAAAGTAATTGTATTATTGATGAATAAAGAGTAATAATTGGGAAAAGATAGTAAATATTTAAGAATATTATTGATGAATATCGTGTACTTTTCTGACCACGTTAACAATGGTTCGAATTTCGTGCTTCGTGGGTTAATAGTTTTTTCTTGATGAGTAATGCCCATCAAGATATCATTTTTTTTATGGGTCTTGTCCATGATCTTATCCTAAACCCAAAATTATAATTTTTTTTTGTTGTTGTTGATGGGCATGATATCATTTTTCTTGATGGAACTTGCCCATGATTTTTTTTTTTTTTGTCTTTGTCCATCAAGAAACCCTAGACTCATCAAGAAATTTAAAACAAATATATTAATTTTTTATATGATAATCATTGCAAATCAAGAAAATTCATCCTTTGATGGACCTCGTCCATCAAGCAAACCTAACTAACTTATTGGGCATTGCCAGTCAGCTAATAAATTATCCTTGATGTTTATTGTCCATTGAGAAATAGTTTTCTTGACGTTTGTGGACCATCAACAAAACTAAGAAAATTTTGCCTATCAAGGAAATAAGAATCCACTTTTTTTTTTAAAAGTTTTTTGTATTTCTTCAACAAAATAAGAGAACTTTTCTTGACGTACAGGACCGTCAAAATAAACATTGTATCAAGAAAAATATTTTTGTTGATGGTCCTTTGCCATGACCATCAAGAAATCAAAAATTTGCGTGCGTCATGAAAGACCAAATTTGTAGCAGTGTTGTAATATGAATATAAACAGTTTGGCATGATATTTTTCACAGGACACTCTAATAAGTGATAAGGGATCACTTCTTATGTGTAGCTTAACTCGATCAACACAACTTCAACAACATACGTATTAACTTAATAATCAAATTAAAGTGTTTGGACATAACAAAAGAACAACCAAGTTTATCTCAACTTTGCCTCATATCTTTTGCTAAGGACTACAGACTCAACTCCACCTCAAACTGTTAGGATTTATGTCCTAAAACTCGTAGATTGTAAAAATAATCCATTGACCGCTATTAATAAAGTGTTATTATTGTAATAATTGTTATTGATTATAATATTAGTTTTGTCTTAATAACCTAAATCCAATAAACTAGCATCCTAAGTTGTTTAATGAGTCTTGAGCAGTATGTAGAGACATATAAGGCTGAATGTTCGAGATCAGCTTAAAAGATCTATAGTACAGGGATAAGGCTGGGTACCTTATCCTGGTAACACTATGGATATAGTTCACTTTGTATTGGATACAAACGTAATGATCTAACGCGTTTGTGTAGTTGACATGCAAGTGAGGGTATCCTATGCAATGAGTTTGCATAGGACCAGACCGCAAAATAGTAACCATTAGATGTAACTCCGTTAACTAGTTAGATTTCTATTTCACTAGGATGACCTAGGTAACTTAGTCTTAATCCTGAGTGTGTTATTAACTCCTGTTTGTAAGGGATTGTCCTTTGATTTGTACGGGTGAAAGTGGCAAGATCACTGACTCAATAAGCTTATCATTTTAAGGACAAGACCGAGTGGAAAGCTGGGAACATAATTACACAAATTGGAATTCACACCTTTCCTACTTTAGAGTAAGTAGATGAGTGTTCCCTTAAATGGTGTCTCCATATCTTGAACAAAGGGCCCTACCCTCTCTATTGCACAAGAGCGGTTTCTGTTTATTGGTAGGACCATAAACAAGTTTTTCATTGAAGGAGCACTAGTGTTTAAGGATTAGAGGTAACCTAGGGGTAAAATGGTAAATTGACCCAGCTGATGTTACAGACACTCGTGAAGGACTAACTTACTGTTATTGGTCTATATCCGTGGACACAAAAATATATCTTCAGTGAGAAGAGTTCAGCTGTGAGTCTTTAGTGGAGTGTACACACAGTTAACGAATATTGATTAATGTGGTTAAGGAGGTTAGCCAATTAATCTCAGATTGTTGTAGTTTATGATCTGTAGGTCCATTAGGTCCCCTTCCTAGCTCGTAAAGGGTAATGAGATTTATTTATATTGGTTGTAATTT